>VWZK01010822.1:225-184212 GCA_013396935.1 Baryphthengus martii | reverse complement strand
CACTTTAGATGTCTTGTAGGTGGTCATACACTAAGTACATTTTCCCCATAAAATTTGAAGATACCTTAGGACTCCTAGGTTTCAAAATAGAAAGAACTATATAAGTTCTTCATACTAGTGACTTCTCATTGCTTTAAGCTATTATATTGCTTAATAGATATGTTGTGGATTAATAAATTTGTTGTATAGTCAGCTTGTTAATCCCATTGTTTCTAAACTTATTTCTGAACAAAGTGATAGAGAGGCAAGGAATACACTAGAAGGTATATTTCAAAAATTTTAACAGGATTTTATATATAGGGGACCACTCTAGGAAATCTACTCCATGGATTTGTGATGTTGATACTGTGGTGGTTATGTAGTGTCAGTGTCTACTTTTATGTTTTGCAATTAGGGTATACCTTCACTGAAATTATCTAACATCACTTTTACTCTCCCTTCATATCAGCAAATTGATATTTGTAAAAACTAAGAATACACAAAAGTTTTAAAATAAAAAGTACATTTCTGACAAATCTAACTGCAACTAACATTAACGTCAATGTAGAAAAAACAATGACTTTGTATATTACGTTTTTCTAGCTTTGCTCTTTTACCTTTAAACTGAGCTAATCTGGTCACATCACCACTTTTCATAAGGCAGAGTTAGATAAATGTTTACTTTTCACCTCTTATTTTCATTTTTATTTCTATTATAGCTGGTATGAAAACCATCATTAGTTAAAAATAAGTTAGCTTTTAAAAAAAAATTCATAAAAAAAATTTAATTGAAATAAATACTTACTCCTCTAAAAAGGCAAAGTCCAACTTCTTTTTCTAGCCATAATGAGGTGCTAGTCAACTATTTCACTTAATGCCTTTTTTTTTTTCACAATAACAGTAGCAATTTGAATAAGATTGGTGAAATATTCAGCATGCGTTCTGTGCTTGTTTTTTACATTGCTACAAATACAATAGTATGGCAGAAATAGCACCCTTGCTGTACTTGTCGAAATCATGGAATTATTTCCTTTGGTTACCTAATTTGCTCAAGAAACTCAGCTGAATGCAGTCTACAACATTGAGGAGAACATAACTCATTTCTAAAGTTTAGAAGATGCTACTTCGGAAGCATAATTAATACCTTCAAAACCTGTTCTAAAAAGTAGGGCAGTTTGATTAAAAAAAAAAAAAAAGCCCTCTTTTTCATTCAAAAAGGCACAGCATACAAATTTAGGAGGCAGAAAGAAAATGGATGTGTTTAACAAATAGTTACTTTGTGGATCCTTAGACTTAATTTCCTATGCTCTTAATTTCTACTTCTCTTCCAGATGATTTTCACTTCCAAGAAACTGAGCAGTTTGTTCCAGATCTTTAAAAATGTCTGTTTCTAAGAGGAATGTTGTTACTCTGAGCTGAATGATGATTTAAAGAGGAATTTGTGCCCAGGGCATTGACCTTGGTGGCCTTTTTGTACATTACAATTCCAAAGGAAATCACAAAAGAAGATGGGCTTACTGTAGTTAATGAGATTCCTCACCAAAAACACTAATCTGGGTTAAAACTAAAAGAATGCTGATAAGGATATTACAGCTCATACTGAGAACAAGAAAGGTGCACTGCTAAGATCAATTGTGGATGTTAGGAGTTAGTCTTCAATAGTGTTTTGTTAAAAAAAAAATCTATCAAAATGGATGTTTGAGGAAAAACCTTTTAGATGAGGAGCCGCTAAAATAGAATAAAACGTACCATTTTTACTTTTTTATATTGTACCAGGTACAAATCAACCAATATTAGCAGAAGTTTAACATCACTTTAAAAGAAAGAGATTGACCTACTGAGAAAGTACATGAGTAAATGTGTAGCAATACACTGATTATTACTGTTTCCCCTCAGGCAAATACCTCTCTCTTAAGCATGTGCTTCACTGGAACATTTTGTTTTATTACCTTGTGAGATAAGTGGGGAAAAAAGCCTTTAGTACCTGGGGAATTAAAAAATTCAGACTTGTCATATCAGTGTCTGTTCTCAATTTCATGCAGGGCGCATAATTATAACCATGTTTAAATTGAGCCCAGAAGAAAGATGGGTTCAAGTGCAAATTAATTTCAGATTATCACAACAAAGGCAATCAAATCTCAACAAGCTTGCCAGCAAAATACTTTGCAAAGGTCCCCAGGTCCCTTCCCACCCCCAACTTACAACAAAGACCTTTCAGCTCAAATTAAGCTAATGATCTAATACAACATTTCTGCCTACCTTTTTGTTTTTTATTATTTACTCAGATATATGTATTAAGCTAGTGAAAAATGGGGGAAAAGAGGAAGAAAAGGTGGCACAGAAAGGTCACTGTTTAGTATCAGTAAAGTGACAAAATAAACAGTCAACAGCCCAGACAAGGTCTGCATGTCGTCAAATTGTCTTATTCTGTGGAAACTATCAGAGTGAATTGACAGTGCTGAAAGGACTTGAAATTTATCTGAACCCCTTCTCATACAGACAGAATCCAAAACCAAATAGCATGGCTCACCTCCTCCACCTATCTATCAGCACAGCTTTTATATAAATCCAACATCTTACTCTATCCTATGGGAACCTGCTGGGGAATGAAGGGAATCAAGTGCTGAAAAAATTCAAGTCAAGCCTCATTACCTCCTCATTACCTTTGCAAAAGTGGAGTGAGAGAAAATTTTATCTGGGGAACAGAAGCTTGGGAATCTCATTCAGAGTTCTGTCTGGTTATTGCACAGCCAACCATGGAGCTCTGCCTCTGTGGGATTAAAGTTTTCTTCCCATTTCTCTATAGTAATGATCCACTCATTAAGGTTTTTAAGGTAAATTACCATCACTTATCATTATGCCAGTCACTAAGTAAGCTGCATTAAACAAGGAATGTCAATCGTACCCTTTGCTTTTCTTTCTCCCCAGTTATCATGAGAAAATAAAGAAAATACATTTCACAGTTGGTTTATAATTCTATATTAATTATGTTTTTCTACTTGTATTTGTTAGACAGACCCTTAGGGCAGATATATTAGACAGAAATATAAACTACTTTGTAAAAAAATATATATAAATAAATGTATACGTGCAGGTAGGTAATTCTGTCTTCTTGAAAAAAACCTTGAAACATGATTTTGATTTTGCATTTTATTTTCATATTCGCTTTGCTTCTATCTAAGGATTTTTATGTACCATCTCACCTTAGCATGTAAGAACTATTCATCTTGCTACATTTAAGTTTGGTTGTTATAATGTGCTTTTTAATTATTCAACTAATCCTTTTTGTTTTAAATCACTCCTTTTGTCAGTTGATCCTTTATTATGCAAATTGTTGATGCAAAATAAAAATGCCCCACATTCACCCTAGTTTGAGCTTTTTGTAATGCTGTTTCTTGCTTCCCTGCTCTTTATGATAAAACTCTTAAAGCTTGTCATATATTTCTTTTTCTTTTAAACTCAACATTTCCAGGCAAATTTTTATGGGCATTTTTAAATTCCGAGATAAATTTATTGATCTTTGAGATCACGTTTCCATTGGGAAATTTCTGATTGTTTGTTATCACTTCCCAAACAAATGCAGTGGAAGTGTATTTCCTAAATAAACAGATAAAAAGTCCTAACTATGTCAGCAATTATTTTGTTTTGTCAACAGAAAAATGATCTACAAGAACTATACCCCCAAGGCACTCATTTGCTTTTCTTATTTAACTGGAGAGATCCTTGAATTTGCCCAATGCCTATCATGAGACACTGAGTGATACTGGTCAGTCTACTGTAAATGACAAAGAAGGCAACAGAACTAACCAAAGCAACCATACTTTCAAGGTGCTATGAGCAAGAAGTGGAGGGTCAATGCATTAGGAATTACTACTGCTGAGGCTTGACTGGAAATACTGAGGCACATTCTTTTGCAAGAAATACATCCAGAAGGAAAGAAAAGGATGGGAGAAGATAAAGGGTAGGAATGACAAAGAAGTCAATCAGAATAGATTATAGGAGGGAAATAGCAGGTAGAAGAGCTGGGAACTGTCACGGCTCCAGTAAAATGTCAGACAACAACACATTACATACATGTAAACATAAACTGATACCAAAGGCAAATTGTCCTTAAAACTGTAAAAGGCTACCTTAGTTTCTCTTCTATCAGTCGCATTTCCAGTCTTCCCTTTCTTTTCCTGCTTCCCTTCCTACCACTTAGAGGTCCCACATTGCAATACAATATGAAGATTTGTTCATAAGCTTCTTAACTATATCTACCCTTGCTTCTATATTTTAGTTTCAGATGTAATTCTAAAATAGAAGTGTTTCAGCTAAAATAAAACAATTGAACACTGGCATAAAATAAAATATGTTTGAAAATTATACCATGAAATGACTCATGCTTCCAGTTGTTTATCTTATTAGTAATAGTTTGAAAATTTCAAAAGAAATTGTTTTCTAATAAGGTTTATAATTTTTCAACTTTACAGTTTGTGTAACGCATATTCCCCATTTACTGTACAGTAATTATGAGTTGGAGTACCATATGCTCCTGTGACATAAAGAAGTGAAACCGATTATTGTGCAGGTAGTGATACTTTGTGGAGCCACAAACCTCTACTATAATATTTATGAACGTATATTTTAACCCTTCTGGCAGAGAAAAATCTTGAAAATAAATCTTGAGTCTCTCCAAAGACTCTGAAATCAAAAAGCAAATAGAAAGAATTAATGTTACATTATCTTTCAAAATTTGTGAGGCCTGTCTGGCACCATTCAAATGTAAAAAAAAGGATTGTAAAATGGTTAGTTTTACTCTTTTTTTTTGATACTGATCAAGTCACATTTTAAAATCACACGCTTAGCTTTACTTAGGCATCAGATATTGATGAGTTAGATCAATGTGTCAGTGATAAATGTATAGTTACTGTCTGTAAAAGTTGATCCTGAAAATACTTCAAAATATGCTTATCAGCTCAGCAGTTCTTTTTGCATGTTGAAAAATGAAGTCCTTATAGAACTAAACTTGGTTAGAATGCAGTCAGATTTTCAAGAAGGAAATAGTACTGTTGCAGGCTGGGGAGACAGAAGTTGCTTCATGCATAAAATATCAATGAGGTTACCTGGTTTGGAGAATGCAAGAGAAAAGCATAACACCAACCATTTTAGACTAGGTTCTAAATTAAATTAATGCAACTTATTTATCTTGGGTTTTGTGTTAATTAAAAGTATAAGACTGATCAAAACAATGGGTTTATGTTCAATTATATGTACTTCAAAGTTCTGGTGCTCATGTTTTCAATACTGACTGTAAGTCTCTGCAGTGCCTTCAAATCTCTGAGTATTAACAACCAAATATTAGCTATTATCCATTAACACCCAGGAGCAAGTAAACAAGAGACTGCAAGATACAGTCATGTGACATGAAGGAAAAACAATAAAATAAAATCGCTTGCATAGAAAATGTACTTTTTCTTTTAACATCGAAAATAACCATGGTTAATATTTACTGCTGTAAATGTTCTATAGGTATTCTCACATGCAGCATAAACAGATAGCCCTCTTGTCAATGAAGTACTTATTCTCTTCTAGGTTGACAGTAGAAATACATTGATTGAGTTTTGGTTTCAAAACTGATATTGATTATATATCAATACATTTTTTTTAGATTGCAGCTGATTATAACCTCTGTTCTGCAAGCATTTTGTGACTGGAATTATGTGGAACATTGTCCCATTCTATGAATAAATACAAATAAGAATAATATACAAATAAATACAAATAGGAATCCTATCATTCTAGAGAGTGACACACATTACTTCAAACAAGATAATCTACTGAAAAGCAGTAGACTATCGTGTTACACTCAAAATGTGAGAAAGGCTACAGAGTTTGTACAATGATTGCACTTTGTTAAACATAAACTCAGGTAATATGAATTGCAAATAGCTTTGACTTGATATGCAGGATATTGTAACAAGTGTCCTACCAAACTTGAGCAATTAATGGAAGACCCCCTTACAACTGGAATCTTTGATCTCAAGATAATTCTGAATCTGTTTTACCACCAAAACAACTTACTTTTCCTGAGAGAGAGCAGAGCTAAGGCCACGTCCAGTCATTTTCTCTACTGCTTCTTTAAAGAATGATTATCACTTTGGACGATGGATATGTTGACCCAAAGACCTCATATATGAAGACTGGCCCAAAATATATAATCAGCTCATGACTGTTTTTTACAAATTTTATATTTTTCTCAAATACATTCAAAGTATATTCAGTGTTTCCTGTTGCATAGACAAGGATCATCTGTTTCATGGTTCGTAAGAAACTAGATGATGAGGAAGGTAAGATTACAGCTGTCAATGTAAAGCTAATTTTAATCCCCTTTCAGTGATATTTCCTCTGTCTTTACCACAAATGCAAAAATCCCATTTTTCTCAAAGTTAAATTATTCCTTAACTTCTTTTGAAGGCAAAGAAATATTTCCTTTTAGGAACACTTTTATTGAATAAACTGGATTACATTGGAATGCAGAGATGATTGCTACTGGTTATATCCTAGAGTGACATTATTCATTTTTACCAGCACTAAATTACTTCAGTGGATTTCACATCATGTCCAAGGAGAGGTACCTTGTGGTGCTTTTGTAAAGTCAAAGAGAATGAGAATACCACGTGTTCCAGGAACACCTTCATGGTAGCAACCACAGTGCATACACCTCATGCACATGACATATCCCAAAAGGCCCCTGAACCATACGCTGCTGTTGACCTCCACTTCTCTGTTGACAAGGTACAGTTCAAATACTGACATTATTTGATGGTGTCTAACTAAAAACTGTCACACTGTGATGAATGCTGTTCAGAGACATGCCTCGTTTTGTCTCAGAGTCTCTTTTCTCATGACTAGATCTCATTTCTCCTCTGTCTTTGGACACTGATACCCAGCTGAGAGTGTCTTATTGTGTGGTAGGAGTACATCCAGTCTCTCCATGCTGCCCGCCCATGGGCAAGTTTGCGTGCATATGAGGGGAGGAAGAGCTGTTTTGCATGCTGCTTATCATAACAGTTTTCACTGACATGACATTCAGAAGACTGCTCAACTGAACAGGCTCCCATTCCCACCACAGAAGTGAGACAGTTACTGATCCAAAAGACTGGGAAGAGGCAGCATTTTTGTCAAGTAGGTTTTGGTTAGTCAGTGTAGTTAGCTCTGTGAATCTTAGGAAGGAAATAGAAGACTACAGTTCCTAGGGTAATGCAACAACATAGAACAGCTGAAATATAGTTACCATACAGGTCATTGAAACAGACTGGGATATTTTTTTCACAAGTCCAGACAGTCTTCCCTTGTCTCCTTCCCTGGCACCACACCTTTAGAAATGCTTAAAATGAAAACAAACTCTCTACTATATACACTTACTAATAGCATTAAAATAAATCACATATATAAAACCAAACAATATCACAGATCTGTTTCCAGCCATGAGTTGTTTTCAGCAGTGCTTACCAGCATCCAATATTGAGTTACAGTACTTGTTTTCTATTTAAGGAACTAAACGGGGAGCTTTTTCCAAATCCCAAGTCAACTTTTTAAAATAGAAAGTAACGTACACGAGCTTGCAAATCTGCTTGTAATCAGGACTCCTGAAAGTTACATATGGTTGACAGATTTAGAGCACCACAAGTGTACAAAAAGGAAGGGTAGAAGAATAGCAACAGCGGCAGCAAGAGTGGGAGGAGATAAACAGAATGGCAGCAGTAGAAATTAAAGCATCTAGAAAACAGAAATGATGGATAACAATGACTAAAAAATATTTTATGCTAACAGCCAACATCATGGGATATTGAAAAAAAGAGGTAACACTGTCAAATATTGTCTGCCTGCCTAAAATGATTAAGATATGTATAATAAAGATTCCTTGATAAATTTTGATTTAGAAATATTTCTAAGTATTGTTAAGTGCTCCTGAGCAACCTATAAAAATGTGATATTGATGACTTAAATATATCATAAATGGGTAGAAAAGAGCAGGTACTTATAGCTACCCAGCAAAATAAGGCCTTTTAACAAAATAGTTTCTTCCTGAAGCTGAATACATATAGATCTCTCATATTTAGCACTATAATATGACTATGGAGTCATTAGTTTACTGTGTTTTACACAGAGAAGTCTTGCAAAGCCCCGGGGAGTTTTGTGAAGCCAAGGTTTGTCAATTCTCATCCTTTTCAGTTCAGAAATTCTCAAGTGCCAACCTTGAGCAATTAATGTTGCTAACTTTGTTGAAAGTAACATCGTCAGCTTGTGACAATAGTACAATATTATATCTTTAGCCTAAAGCTGTATTATATCAGGTGAATTTTAAAAATTTAGAAAGAAAAAGATCAAGTCTATGATTTAGACAGAGAGTTCTACTTCAATAATATGCACAGATATGATATAAGCATACAGCCACAGAGAAGTCGCTAAAATCTTCTCTTTCTCTTTGGCTCAGGATTTTTTACGACAGGAAAACTACTACAGAAGTTTCAATCACTTTAGAGGCATTTCTGAGTATCAAATGGCACTCAACACACAAACACCCTACATATACTGTGGCAGGCATATGTTGCTTGTCACCAAATGAATGTTGCTTTGGAAGAGTCAGAAGAGGCTGAACCACGCGCACATCCTCTTTCTGCAGAAGTTGTTTTGAAACACTACATTTCACTGCCTATCCCTTGTGATAGCTTTACATGTCTGGCAATTTAAATTTTGGTCTTGAAGAACTTGGTATTTTCCAGAGGAGCTCACAGAACAGGGAAATTTCCAACTTAACTGTAGAACTTTGTAGTGAAATTTTGTTTTACTGCTTCCTCTCATAGGGGAAAAATGAATGAAGAAAGATGCCCCAAAAAATTCCAAGGCAGAAAAGCAAGAAAGGAACAAGATTCTTTCAGTCTCCCTCTCTCATAAGACACACAACAGTGTGTAAATACCAAAAAGAAACAGATCATAAAGATTGGAAGGGTAAATGTAAAATCAACATGACAGTCCAAATAAGAGCTTGAGGAATAACAACACGACGGTCCAAATAAAAGCTTGAGGAATAACAACAACATGACAGTCCAAATAAAAGATTGAGGAATAACTCTCAAAAATTACAAAAAAATTACACAAAGCTTTTTTTCAAACATATCAGAGTTAAGAAAAATGCCAAGGAATCTTTGGGTCATCAGGATATGAAAAGAGAATTGAAGGAAGAAAATGCAACTGTTAACAAATACGGAAAACAAAACACAACAATCAAAAATCATTGTTTTCATTACTGTTTGATATGAAATAATCAGAGAAATTCCTAAATCACAGTTCTTGTAAATAAGGGGCCATCATAAAGTCCACCTCACAAGACAATGTTTCTAAAACAGTTTAATAGAGAAAAGAAATAAAATGAACAGTGTCAAGTCACCAGAATGAGATATCACCCACTCAGGAATCCTAAGATAATGGAAGAATGAGCTATCTGAATTTACTTTGAAATAATTTATTAACTAGACAATGGTGAAAACAGATTTTATTTGAAAGGCTGTTTATGAATATCGAAGGAACAACAGACCAGAAACTCTAACATCTGTATTATGCAATTCAGCAGGAACTATTATAAAGAATAGAATGAATGGACATATTAAAAAATAATATACAATAGGAAGGAGCTAAAACTAATTTTGTAAGGACAAATAATGCCTCACAAATCAATACAAGTTCTTTAAATGAAACACAAGAGAATTAGTATGATACACCTTGCTGATACAGATTATTTGGATTTCCAGAAGGCATTTGACAAGATCCCTTACCAAGGGCTCTTAAAGAAACTGAGAAGCCAGAAGATTAAAAGGAAGATTCTTGCATGTATAAATAATTGGTTAAAAGATTGGAAACAGAGATTAAGAGTCCATTCTCAACGTAGAAAAAGGATCCCTGTGGAGCTCTACAGTCATGTTTTTGGGTCTCGTACTGCTCTACATATTTCTAAATAACTGGAAGGAGGAGAGGATGAATATAAAGTGTCAACATTTTCTTATGATACTAAGCTATTTTAGGCAACAGAAAAAACGGCTGACTATAAGAAGTGCAGATAGCGCTACTGGAATTCAGATACTGAGACACTTCTTAGTCGTAACCTGCAACTGTATTGTACCTTCAGGGACTGGGTAATAAAATGCTAGATGAAATTAACTCAATGTAAACATATAGTTAAAGATGCATATGGAAAAGCAATAACCCTTATTTTAGATACATTCTCTCAGACTCTTAGCCAGCCTTTACCATTTAGGAGTGAGGTCTTCTAGTTACAGCAGTGTAGAGACTCTTTTGAATCTTTAATGCTGACCTCAAGTAAGTACTGGGGAAATTTCAGAAGAGTGGGAAAAATCTAGTGTGCCAATCTTTCAAAAGGGCAAAAAGGCATGAATAAATAAAAGCCAGTTATTCTGGTTATCTGGGAATTATGAGAGGATAGTAACACCTCATGACTTAATCCATAACAGCTCATGTACAAACTAACTCAATATGATTTGCTGACAGAATGACAAATAAAATGAATAAAGGTAAATGATGTAATGGACTACCACAGACTTCATAGTGTCTTATTAAAATATAATTATTTGAGTATAAATAGCATAACATAAAATACATCAATTAATACTTGATTGAGTGAGAGTGCAGAAATGACTACAGACGAGAAATAAACTTCATAGGATTTAGAATTTACCCTATTCTTGTAGTGTGATGATAACCTGTGCAGAATAGGTTAGGAAGCTCAGGTCAGTTAATCAGCAGGTAGCTAATACAAAAACACTAGTATAAAAATGCAGGCAATCTGAGCAACTTCTTGCAAAGCCAGTACCTGCAACTGAAATTACCTAAACAGAAAACTTGCTTTGAAACTGCTTACAATCAAAAAGCTCTAATTCATACTCAGATTGGGCTAAATTCACACACAACAACAGCAACAACAAAAGAAAGAAAGAAAAAAAACCTCATCAATTCATTAAAGACTAAGCTGGAAATTATGAACTCAATCACACAGGGTAACATGATACTGAAAATGTTATCTATTATTTCTTATCACATGAATGTTCACCATTGCACCTTTAATTGCATTCTTTTAATCTTTTTTTTTTCAGTTATTTGAATCCCCATAGGTTATTTTTAAAAGCAATCAAAAAATTGATATATTCACTACCAAATGTTATGTCCACAGTCAAGTTACATTACATTCAATTTAATATCTACCACAAAGTAAAAGAAGGGATGAGTGTGGAGATAGAGCTGCATTTTCTCTTTTCTTCAGAGTGCACTCAAATGCACTTGTTCCAACCTGTTATCCATTTCTTTGTGTCCTCTTTACATCTTGCTCCTTGTTCAATCATTATTGTCTGCATTTCGGCTTCTGTTCAGTAATACTTTTTACTCAATCTTTTCCTAACCTGTCCTAATCCTTGGTTTAGTTTTGCTAATAACTAATCCAATCACAATCTATTTTCCCTCATTCCAGTCCTTTCTCTCACTGAGTGCTCATTTCCATACCTCACCTTTTTTACAATTCTTTCCTTGTTATAACACCTTCGATTCACACTCTCACAAAACTTGTTGATCAAAGTCTTCCCCTAATTATTTCCCTAGATCAGTCTTTTGAACTCCTCCTTTCTCCAGGTTGTTTGAGTCGTAGCTTGAGGCCACTTACAACATGAAAAACACAGGACAACTCCACATTAATTCTGGCATTGGATCCCATTTTTACATTGCCCTGCACAAGGCAGCAAGTAAAAATAGTCTCTGACCAGTGACAGAATTCAGGATATTGACTCACCTCCTGTGAAAGAGGCCACATACAGTTCAACTAGCAGTAGACACTGTGAAAGGATAGCACATGCTCGGGAAGAAAGAGTCTTCTGAAATTTTAGCTTTTAATATGCAGGAAATTGGCTGAGAATATATTTCAACTGTTTATTATTTGGCCAAATTTCAATGGATTGTGATGGAGCCAGTAAAAAAACCCCATGTCCCTGATCCATATTGCACATCTCTGTTGGAAAAGAGGTCGTTGTTATTCAAAGAAACATGACCAAAAAAATGTATCACTGAATTACTGTGTTTGAAATTAACATAAAATGGAAAAAATAAAAAATCTTACCCTGAGGCTGACACAAAACATGAAGAAATATCCACCCAAAGGACTGAAGTTGTGCCAAGTTATAAGCAACTGAATAATACGGACTTATAATGGGGACTGATAATGAAAATTATTGATAATATTAATTTTTAAATTACTAATGATGTGAAGCTACAATCCCCCCCATGATAACTGATAAATTATCATGCTCTTATACAGGCTAAAAGTAAAGGCATATAATTTACCACAACTATATGGACAAGCAGCCACATAATTATGTATCTTTCTCTTACAGCAAAGTGGATGAGATAAGAAACTAGGTGATAGAGGATTTTGCTTCTCCACAGAAATAGGATTTTCATTGGTTTCATCAGTTGTGCAAATTTGTTTTTGTACAGCTGTATTTTCTTTCAAATCCTGAGGAGCAGACATTTGTCCCCTAGGACAATTTTTCAAACTTGTATGAAAATACCCCTAGTTGCTGTGTAGAGTGAACAAAATCCATATCCAATATCCATACGCAATTATGTTCCATTAGTCACCCTTCTCTCCATTCCTCCTCCCTTCCTATTACTCTTTTACCAAAGACACCTGGCTTTTTATTAACTATTGCACAGATTGAGGATGTCATCCTTGAGCTACTGAGTACCAACTTTTCATTTGACATTTTGCCAGAAAAGCTCTGCTTCTTTAAAGACTGAGTGCTGTAAGCTCTATTATCACCAGTACTGCTGATCAGTGTACTTTCCTAGTTTACCTAAATAAGTAGCAGTCCACTTAACCTTTAAGAATTCTAGTATCTCTAATAAAAGCCTCGTTATTTTTCCCCTCGTATACCAACACCTTCCTTGTCAAAGGTCATTAAGGGAATGTTTACCGTTCAGCTTCAGAAACACCTCTCAGCAAATTATACGAATGAAGAATTACAGACAGGTATGGTCTTGCATATAACACTTCCAAACTGCAGTCTGAGGTTGGAGGCATCTCTGTCTTGGGTTAGATTCATGCGTGTTTTATAATGGTTTTCACTTGGAATGAACTTGGAAGAGGGGAGGTGATTGTAATAACTCAATATAGTATGAACCTAAACTATCTACACGTAATGTAAGTGATGTCATATGCACACGAGAGAGTATAATTTGTACATTTTCCTAATTCAATCCAGCCTAAATTCTCTGTAGGCACAGTTAAGCCTACAACACTTGAAGGACCTAAGTATGATTCACCACTCCTACAAATGGAGATTAAGGGGTAAGAATGACTAATGGCGACACCCCAAAATTTCATGCCAAACATCCCTTTATACTTCAAGGACCTCCAAACACAACTTTCCTAGCCAAAGATATATGTTTCTTCTGGAGCTCTATCTTACAAATCCTAATTTTTCAAAGCATCACTGCCTTTCCACATAAACTCTAAATTCTGTAACCCAGATTCCACGGTTGTTTGGTCTAGATCTCTACAACTCAGAACCCCAGCTGATATCTTTTACTTAACAGTCCTGCTCTCCTTGAACAGTATCCTAGTTATCCTCTGAAGTCTCCACTCATAATCACTACTGATTTCCCACTGGCTACTAAACCTTGCATACATCATCATAGCCTCACTAGGTCATCCCATGATAGCTATGCTTACCAGAAATCTTCCCACGTGGAATTTAGAGACTGAACAACAAAAAAAAAAATGTCAGGAAAAAAACATACATATGAAAGCTCTACCAAATCCACTCTATTCTTACTAATACAACTATCATTTCGGTTTATTCTTCAAAATATGTAATTCTACCTGGGACATTATCATCTCTTCGTAATCTAAAATGAGTTTCAAATAATGAAACATTTCAGCTAAAAGCTTTTATCGCTCTTTTTAATCAAATACATGTGTGCATGGTCTTGTTTATTTTTGAAAAGTCAGTAATTTTTATCAATATTTTAACAAAATCTTAATATTCTTTCTGTTATTGCATCAATAAACACAAATCCAGGAAGAAAACGTATTAGAGACATTACCTAGTTAGCTCCAAAACTGGCCCAACTTAGCCAGTCACATTTATCACACAACAGACAGAATATCAAAAAGAACAAAAAATAGTAGTGTGGACGAATGTGATAAGATGTCTGTGTCTTCATATAAAACTTTATTATTTTCTATGTTACTAAAACGTAGTACTTACTCATATTATCACAAACTGATGCATGTTATTTCTACTGTTAACCAGACAAGAGCTAAAACCATATTTAATCATGTATGGAAGGCATTAAATAATGTCATAGGTAACATGGACAGTTGAAGGAAGTTGCAGCAGGGAGTAAGGAAGCCTTAAAAAGGTGAAAATTAAATCAAAGAAGAAAAAATCCTGATATTTTGTATCTGAAGCTCCCCTGTGGAGACTAGAATTGTGAATGACCTTGATCTTGCATCACTGCTGGAAGAAACAGGGTGTCCACCAGCTCTACCTACCCTCAGCAGGGGGTAATATATTAAATAAAACAACTCTCTTTCATTACTGAGAGAGATCTGTTTTAATGTTCTTACCAGGCCACAATCTAAACATTATATCTTCTTTTTACCTACATTTTTTGTTCATATGCTGTTGCTAGAATGACTGACCCACTACCTTCTGAGCTGTAGAGAAAAACTTAAATGTTTTGCATTTAATGACTGACAGACACTGAAGCTTCTGGGTTTAGTGTATCAGGAAATAATAATAATAAAAAAGTTCTTTAAAAACAAAAGAAATTATAGTGCCCCTTGAAACATATTTATTGGATTTGAAAAAGGGGTTGCTATTAAATATTTGTTAAAAAAAGAAGGGGTTTGTTTTGGCTTCTTTTTTTTTTTAATTGGTAAATAGCTTGTTGCCAAGTAGGACAAACATTATTTAGAGTAATAAAAAGATTATATACCAAGATTTACTCTCCTTTGTTACTATATATTTATGAATTACCCTGGTGAGCTGCCATGAGGTTATCATCCTTCACTTCTTAGGTTTCTTTTTTTTCCTTCTTTTTTTTTTCCTTCCCTTCTCTTTCCAACAGCCCCGTGAATCATTCTTGATATTAAATGCCTTCTTCTTCCACCATCTCCATCTTTCCAAATTCTACCCAAACCCAACAGTCTCTGCAGACAACATGAAAGTGAATGTTGCTTTTCAAACAGAATCACACAGAATGTCTTTGGTTGGAAGAGACTTTCAAGATCATCTAATCCAACCTTTGACCAAACACTGCAAGCTCACCACTAAACCATGTCCCTAAGCACCAGGTCCACACACCATTTAAATACCTCCAGGGATGATGACTCCACCACTGCCCTGGGCAANATGACTCCACCACTGCCCTGGGCAAACTATTCCAATGTTTAATAACCCTTTCACGTTTCCTAATGTCCAGTCTAAACCACCCCTGGCACAGTTTGCATCCATTACCTCTGGTCCTGTCACATGTCACCAGGGAGAAGAGGCTGTCCCCCCTCCTCACTCCAACCTTCTTTCCGGCAGTTGTAGAGAGCGAGAAGGTCTCCTCTCAGCCTCCTCTTCTCAGACTAAACAACCCCAGCTCCCTCAACTGCTCCTCGTAGGACTTGTGCTCTAGGCCCTTCACGACCCTCGTTGCCCTTCTCTGCACACGCTCCAGTGCTTCTATGTCCTTCTTGTAGTGAGGGGCCCAGAACTGAACACAATATTCAAGGTGTGGCCTCATCAGTGCTGAATACAGGGGGACAATCACCTCTCTATTCCTGCTGGCCACAGTGTTTCTAATACAAGCCAGGATGTCATTTGCATTCTTGGCCACCTGTGCATACTGCTGACTCATACTTAATTGACTATCAATCAATGCTCCCAGGTCCTTTTCCAACTTGCAGCTTTCCAACATCACATCCCCAAGTGACTTCCTTTCACGTCTTGTAGTTCTGATGCAGAAATGTAGCCTTAATGTTGCTTCAGTACTGTACAGAAAAGCATTTCAATAGCCATGGGCTCAAGAACCTGTCACACCGTAGCTCCATGATGGTATTCATGGAAAGATTAACTCTTCAGCTGTAAATACTTGCAGAGGTACAATAAAACCCCTTCAATTGCTCTTGCTTTTTGAGATCCTCTGTTCTGAGGACTGTGCCCATGTACAAGTACAATCTGTTGCCACCAAGCAATGTAATTTACTCTTCCCCTTCTTCTCACTATTCTTCTCTTTTATTGGAGACAGGATCTGGTTCTGATCTGGCCTCATGTTATGATTGAAGCTAAGGCAGAGAGACCAGAGAAGCACATGCGACAATTTCTAGCAGCCACTATTTTAAATCTGCAGTAGTTGTATAGTCCTAAGTTCCAGATATAATAGAACAAAATGTTAGCCCTTGAAGTGCTTTATAGGCAGAAGCATTTCCTTTGCTACAGAAGTGAGAACTTCCATTCAGCAGAGAGCATGACGTTGACTTCAATGGTCATTCAGTAGCCTCTATAATGTGAATAATAAACAGGAATTGGGTACTGAAGCAAAAGTGTTATATTTCTTTCCTGAATCCCTCCATATCCAGGGGATCATAAAGCTTTCAACCAAATTTTTCTTACTGTTATCTATCAATATATAATAATACCTTGGGAGAGCTTCTCAACACCCACTTCCAGCTGCTAAGCAGCACATAAAACCATCTCTGTGTATTTTTCTTGAATATATGGTTGAATGGTTCCAAAGAATCCCACTACCAGAATGAATTTTCTTTGATACGCTGCCCACTGTGTTTTAAGTATTGAAAATCAGCAACTCAGAAGATTTTTTTTTCTCCGTTGCCTGTAAAGAGAAGACGATAATCCTCCAGACAGCAAGTGATTAAACAGCAGCTTATTGATAGATAAGTTAAACAGCAGGTGGTAGACAATCTTCAAAATTATTTTGATTTGCTCTCATAATTTAGCATGGTTTAGGTGTGGTTTTGTATCACCTCAGCTTTATGAAAAAAAAAGTTAATATAAATTTTTCTTCTGTTGGAAAATGAAGGTATTAACTACTAAAACTATAAATTAATAATATTAAAGTCCATAAAAATTATAAAATTCAAATATAAAAGTTAACATCATGGATATCTAGTTAGATATCTGGTAAATATGGCATATGGTTATTTTATATATTTACCACCTAGTAAATGCAATGGTCATACCAGTATTGATTCTGTGAGTATATTGCTTCTGGTCAATCATTTTTCTTATTTATTCATCTTTATATACAATCAATAAGCCCAGATTAAGAAGTACTGCTATCTTATGGCTGAAGGACAAGGGAATAAGATGCCATAGATACCTCTAAATGAAAAGAGAAAGTTTGCTGTAACTCTACAAGATCCAGAAACTCTCAGGACTCTGCAGATGAAAACTACCAGATACGCTACTGCCATATTTATGTTGAGGTTTTAGATAAATGGTCTAAACATATCTACTAGATTTATTTTAGCTGGATTGTTAACAGTAATGTTAAAAATATTAATAAAAAATATCTTAAATGTTTTATAAAAGCAAGGAAATTGGGAAGTATTATCAGATGATGTTTGGGTGGGGGTGATACTGGACTGAATTCACAAACTGATTTTGCAAATTCAATATTGCTTTGCAACAATTTACAAGCAGATCGAGGAAGGAAACCTATTCCCATAGTAAGGAGTTTTATTTACACTAAGCAAGGACACCACATCACATTACAGCACACTAAAAGTCCTACTGTATGCATTCAAGCAGCCATTACACAAATTCATGCATCAGCTTTCAGCACCAGCAACCTAAAATAAGGCCTCTAAGAGAGAAAATCTTTGGATATAAACCTATAGTATACCCTTGACCTTGAAAGACAGATTTAAGATCAAATATTTTAACATTGAAAACATCTGTGATTTTTCTATCTTTCCTAAATCACTTGACTGCCTGTTAGGTTCTTTAGGTCCCATATTGCCTGATGAAAGGATATTTCATGAGTCCTCACCATAAATAGTGTTCATCTCAAGTCATGGGCATTAGATTTGATTCCTTAATAATTTTCAGGAATCGGTTATGACCAGTTATGGAATTCTTTCCTCTGTGTTTTTTATTGTCACTCTTCCATAGCAACAACCTGCCAAAGTCATCAGGAGGTTTGTCACCAGTTGCTTTACCAAACTGAGATACAAGGGCAAAAAGCAGTAAGTATGCTGAAGAAGTATACTGAGGCATACCACATCCACGTAAGGTTAAAAACTCCTCATAACTATCAAGTTTTTAAAATAAATTCAAGCCAGGCTTCCTTATAGTTTTAAAGATCTTGGATATCTATAATATTCTTACCTCATTTTGTTCCATGGGGAAAAGACAAAGACCTGTAGAACATAATGCCAGGAAAGATCACCAAATCTAATAATGATCATGTGGTCTTCTCCATTTTTTTAATATCATAAACTTATATATATTACTCAGTTTCATACAAACCCTAAGGTTTTTATTAGACCAAAGAGTTTCAGAATACGCTCTGTGCTACAGACAAAGAGGCAGAGATCAAGACATTAGTAACGCCAAAGAGATTCTTCGATGTTAGAAAACTGACAAAGTAAGAGCTGCCCTGATGATTCCCAAAAGCTGAATCACATCCTATGTCACAGAGGAAGTTGAAAACACCTTTCCATCGGCACCCATACACCACCCCCACTCCCAGCATCTAGACCCTTGTCAATCTAAATCAGATTTGACCATCATCAGACAATCAGCGCAGTCCTTAACCTTGAAGCAATCCACAGTCACCAGGAATCAAAGAAAGCAATTCATCTTTGCTAACTCCAAGTACAGTTCTGGGTGACTGATTGTCCTATGTCTAGTTGTGCTCAATCTCTGATACAAGAAAGGCCAGGAAAACTAAAGAGGATGCCCACCTCAGAGTACAGTTTCCTAATTACAGCTGGACATATCCCTGAGAGTTCTCATCCTATTTTGCAGGTACAACAGATGGTATATTTGAATTGTGAACATTTCTAGATTTTGGTAAAGTTGAAGACTGTGGATAAGTTTGCACTATACAGCAGAGACCTAAGCTAGTTCAGGACAAGGCTAAGACTGAAAAAGTGTAGCCACGCCAGCATAACTACACTAGCCAAAGCATAATGTAGTGCAGCAATGATGTGCCTGCATTGCGTCCAGGACTCAGAGTATAATTTCTGTCCAGCATTCTACAGATGTGGAGATTTACCACCTCATCTGGAGCTAGGCTGAAAGTCTTAAACAGAATTCTGCACTGTAAGACAGCTCACTCCTCATACACACTTCCTATTGTTTCAGGTCACGCAAGGAAGAACTTCTAGACATCAAACGTGTAGTATCTGGCAACATAGCACCTCCTCTGCATTATTAAAAACCGGTGTACTCCTTCTTGACAACAGCTACTTGCTGCGTATTTTTGCTAACACTCATCAGGCAGGACTGAACCCTGGACATTTCCAGGAAATCTCAATGACCAGTATACATCCAATATCTCTGTGTATTCAACATCAGGAGCGTAAGAGCAATCCTTTGAATAGGCAATGTCTTTTCTTTAAGAATAGTCTCAGGAAAATAGGTAGATCTTGTCTGGTTCCATTATTATCCTTCTTGTTCGTTTTTAGTGGAAAATGTATACAATTTAAGCATAAGCACTAATATCCTTCACTTACTCTGACAGCTATTCCTTTTTCTCCAATATCTTTTTATACATAATTTGAGAACTGAGCTTACTAGTACCCACCTGCTCTCCTCAGAAAATCTATTCATCCACCCTACCCTATTGGTCATTTAAAACAAATTAAAATGTGGAGAGCAAAGCCGCATTAACTTCCTTCCTTCCTTGATCCCTTGAGGAAAAACCTTTCCAGCATTGACTGTGGGTCTTATTTGACTGACTTTTGCACTTTTGATTGGTCCTTGGATACAGATACTTCCTGTGTTGTAGAGTGTAATAAGAGCAACAGATTTTACCCTAAGCCATGACTTGAACAAGGGAGGAAATTGGAGCGCCTCACAGTAATTAATCATTGTACGATGAGACCTGTCAAAGCCCTTTCTAAAGCTGATATTGCTGTCAATAAGCAGCTAGTACATCGCCATCTGTGAGTGTTTAAAATATCAGCCTATACTGTGATCAACATATTCTACACTTACACTTCCTTTTTATTTACCAAATATAATTCTCCTAAGTACTGAATGTGCTACAGTGTTTGCCAGATGACGGTACTGCTGTTGTCAGATCTAAACTAAACACTTCTGCTCAGAGCAAGTATCCAACAAATCCCCTGAGCTGTAAAATAAAGTACCAGCTAAATTACATTTGTATCTAGTCTAAATTCCAGTTATAAGAAAAATTTATCACCAAACATTTGTAGTCTGGTTGTTGGCTTATGGTTGAATGAGAAAAGAGAGAAGTAGCTCAGAGCAGTTTCATGTCATACTGAAAGTTAAAATAAATAGCTGCCAGATTCTCAGCTGATATGAAAAAAAGTAACTCAACTGTAACTATAGAAAATCATGCTGCTTTACATCAGTTGAGAATCTGGTCCACATGCCCAAGCAAATCTGAATCTAAATTTTATGTTTTCTAAATTTTATGGTTTATCTCACTAATTAAAAACAGCAGCACCACTGACTTCCTCTAAAAACTAACTTGCTCCTTCCTTTATAAAATGTCTGTGAGCTTTGTGGAACAGGCCAAGAAGTCATGAGGTAAGGCTCAGTTTACTTCTAATATTATCTTACTTAACAATAAAAAAGTCAAAATTGCTTTTCCTCTAACTTAGTGGCTGTGTGCAGTCTGTGAGACACTCTTACGTTGCTTGCAGCCACAGAAAACAAAAATGTTCAAATAGAGGTTAACAAGGAAAGTAAAGGAGGATGATGCCCACAGTAATTATTTGTGCTGTATTGTTTTTCAGAGATTTCTATGTTTCACCTGGAAATAATCTGGTATTCTGTTTCTTTCAGATCACACAGAAAGGGAACTAACTCTATCTGGAGACTGCACCACGAGCTTACTTGGCTAACTCAGAGTCATACCAAGAAGCTGGCTACACAGTTAACGTATAGGCATTGTGCAATCTTTTTTGTTTCGTCTGTAGAGCCGTACAGAACTCAAGCTCTCCCTGTTTACCTCCAAGATTTTGAATGTGGTTATAGTCTTCAGTGTTATGAGCACGCAATACACGAGTAACTCCTGAGCCACTGACTTCTGCTCCTTGCTATCACAGGAAACTACAAAATGTCAATTATGGGACACTCTGAGTGGAGAAGGAACGTACCAGTCCTAGGACTTCTGGAGGACAAAGCAAGGAGGCCATGCTGGAAGGCAGTGAGTGATAAAAGATCACTTGAAGAACCCTGTCACAGAGGATGGGAATGGGAGAGGTTGCGAGCAGGTTGTGGCTGTAGACAATGTCTCCTGTGTTGTGTTTGGGTAGTAGTAGGTGAGCATAGCTTTACTGCTTCCCATGTCTGTCTCTCCTCATCATATTCCACAAATTTCTGGAAGATAAAAACCAACTCTACTGTTCCTTGTAGTCTGGATGTGATGAGAGCAATCAAATCTATAACCCTGTCATATAGCATTGGTCCTTGGTGTTCTACTCTTTAACTGACCACAGTAAATCCCATTATTTGCTTGCACTCATATAATCAAGATAAACAGATTATTCTGCTTCAGCAACCCACCCTGTTCATTAGCTATCTCTCCAAACATTTCCACCATCAGAAATGGTGGAAATACAGCAATTCTCAGTTCTTCTGTTTCTGGCCACCAATAAAAAGTATTACATAGATTAGGACAACGAAAAAAATCTCTGCAAGGCTCAGCTCAAACCTCACCCATTCAGTGATAACTGCATTTCCATGTCAGAGCCTACAAGATAACTTCTTTCACTATGTACCGTGTTAATTCTGAATCACTGATTCTTGAACCAAAATGATGTGTATACACATGTCTGTAAGGCATATGATGTCTTATAGAAACCTAGGTACTTTGTATCAGCATAATTCTATTTTATAATTAAAGTAGTAATCTCACACAAAGGAAAGTTATTTTGACAGGATCTACTTTCCATATGTTTACGTTGACTGGCATCCACTCTGCTTTCCTCCTCTAATTCTTTGGTAACAGAGCTTCATATCAGTCACTCTATTATTTTGTCTGGGATCAATGTCATGCTGACAGACCTATAATTACGTGAATTGGCTAATTTAGGTTTTTTAAGTACTGGTATTATCTTTCTTCCAGTCCTCTGGAATGTCCTTAGTATCCATAGGGTTGGTGCAAATCAACATCCTGGTACATAACAGTTGAACATGTGCTGGTTTACCACTCACCAGTAATTTACTTCAGTAATCCATCTTGCAGAAGTTTCCAGCTAATGAGAATCTTTAACAACTTTGTGTTACTGCACTTTTTTGCCTCATCCGCAGTTTCTGAATAAGAACTTTAATGATGTTGTCATTGAAGGGAGAACAAAACTTTGAAACTTTTTTCTTGTGTATTTTTATTCAAAAAAATTCCAGATAGCTCTACCTTAAAGCATGTGGGACTTGTTTTCATATATAAATGCTTCTATATGTGGTGTGTTTACATATATGTAAAATCACATATCAAGTTAAAATGAATAACTGAATTACATGAAAAATTCTATGTGGTCTCAATAACATTGGCCATGTCTACACTAACAACTGATTAGGAGGAATCAGCAGATCGAAGCAGTTGCTGTTGTGGCTCCTACATACAACCAGTATTTCAGTCAGTTTTACTCTGTGCTCAGTTTAGTTTGGTACCCTGAACTGTCTGTCCTCACCGTATAAGTGGTCCTTAGCTATGTGATGGACCAGTCATGGGTACGGATGCTCATGGTTTTACTGAAGATTGGAGTTGCATTTGGTGTGCAACAAGAGCAGAACATCTTTCCTCTAAAAATAATCCAGTTGTATGCACTGAAACTGCTTTACAATCCAAATGAATTTGCAGAAATGCTCTAGCCAGGGAATTTTTTACCAAGCTGCAGTGCTGTTCTCAACCAAAATGTAAATGTACACACAATCATTGACAACATTTTGTTGTAATGAAAGCGCTTATTACAGAATGCTTCAGTTAGTTTGTTTCTTATATTTCAATTGACATTTTAGAATCTTTTATTCAGTAATGAAGTGTATGATGTTGCATCAAAAATGAGAATTAGATCTACTGTGTATCTATCTCTATTATTAATTTATTGAAGAAAAGCAAAAGAGAAATTTAATTTCTTGCAGTTTACCAAATATTATTAGTTAACCTAAAACCAGGTTGAATCTAAAACAGATGCCACAAACAAGCTACTGAGAAGACAGTGCTGACGGAGATTTAATTCTACCCATGTCAAGCATTTAGATCAATGTATGGCTGTACAGGTTGTTATTCTAATTACACTCTATATTGCATGGATTAATCGTTACTTCAGCAGTTGAAAAAGGCACATGATTCCTTCATTTGCTCAGTCTTAAAATTAAAAGCTGCAATGTTACATACGTCTTGGGCAGAAAGCGAATTTCATGAGGAACTTAGAGTTGATAAAACATATTATCATCTTTTTCTGAATATCACTGAGCAGTATGAACAACTTCCTTCATGTGGCACTATTTCCTTGCTGTATATCCAATCTGACAGAACAGCTTTATACAGGTTCCATGCACATAGCAGAGACATGACTAGACCGTTTAGGGACTGCTGCTCTGCCTCTGTGACCATGATACATTTATATTTGCTACGTACTACAGAGCTTACTTAGCTTGCAGTAACCTGTAAGGGTTTGAGCATGGTTTCCTATTACTTCAGCCACTGCAATGCATAACATTTTTCAGTCACTGCCTGATCCAAATCTAGACATTTTTGTGTAACATTGGTCCAAATCCCATTGGTTCCACAATTTGATTGTGCTGAAAAATCTGCTTTCCATTTCTGATGTATATTAATTCACAGCCAGTTCATAGCCTTTGGTTATTGTACAAGCATTGTTCTTTGGCATTAGTTGTTTCCCCTCCCTTTAATATTTTTCCACAACAAGATATAAGCAATTTTAATCTTACTTAGCCTTCTATTTGTGACAGTGAATGAAGCAAGCCTTTCAAGTACCTAACTGACCAACAAGTATTTGAGAAACAGGTAAAAATGTTTTTTCACGCATTCTTAAACTCCCATTCTTTGTCCCAAAGTTTGATAACTTCAAAGAAAAAAAAAATTAAATAGGAATCATTATAATAATTTTTAAATTATTTGAATATGCTTAGACATATTTAACATATAATATCTCTCCTCTGAAGACCTCAGAGGAATTAAAAATTCACTAATTAAGTACTGTAACATTCTTGAGAGGCATATACCATAATTATCTCCATTTTACAGATGGAGTAAGTGAAGCACACGGAAGCTAAGTGATTTGTCCAAACTAACACATTCTACTGGAGTGTAGCCAGGATAGATACCCACGCTCTCTAATTCGAGTGAAACAATGGATTATACTACACACACCAGCCCCCCAAAGGCAGGATGTTACTGTTTCTTCACCAGAGGTCGTTGGCTTCATTTTGAAAATAAGATGCAAAACTTTGTCATAGTTCAGATTGTCTAGTAGCTGCCAAGCAGTCTAAAAAAAGTATTAGCATACAAATAATTATAAATGGTTGTACTCAATGAAAGACTGAGCTGGAAATGATACCCGAACACTCTTGCTCAATGACAGCCTTCAGTCTTGTACCTTCTACACATGTGATCATCCAAAATTCAGGCATTTCCCTTCATATGACAAAATCATGTCTGATTACCTAATAGAAGACTGCATATGCATCAGGTCATATCACTGGAGGATGCCAGCACGTCCTTTTGACTAATCAAACATGCATCCATTACAATGATAGGGAACATCTTCATTTTTAATAGCATCCTGGCGTAGGTCCAATCATATGAGAGGGCAGAGGCTATAATCCCTGATTATCTTCATAAAAACCTGTGTGGCTTTCTCCAGACAAAATTTTTGTGGCCTACTAGTAGCAGTTTATAAGGTTCTGAAAACCTTCTGAGAAATGTCTGTATTCTCTTTGATATAGCATACCTCATCTGGCATAAAATTCACTTCTGAGAGCCAGTGGCAAAATTTAGGAATCTTGCTGTTTCCCTTCCTTTCTTTCCTGCATCTCCTAATTACTTTTGTGTGATTCTCAGCTCTAGCATATTCCCTTTTTGGCCCCTGACTTCTGTGTTACTTTAGGATACAGCCTCAAAAGGAGAGTAACACTTCTGTCTCCATCTTCCCTAATCAATGTGCACCCTAGAAGCTAAAAGACACTTTCCAGAGAAGCAAGACATGAAACAGTTGGTTTGGACCACTTAGGCAAAGTAGGACATTGATTCTGGCTTTCCTTGACAAATTTCTAACAACTAGACTACACCAGAAAAGATGGAAAGTGCAACTACTCCGATTTCTTCCACTCTCTAAGTGATAAAGAAATGAGTGGGTCAGGTTCATTTCTTCTGAAATGAAATGGGCTGTAGGTCTTCAAGTCCTCGTGGATTTGCTCAAGCTGTGACTTAACTTCCTATGTAGCTCTGAATAGTTCCCTTCTCAACATTTCAGATGCTTTAGATACAGCCTCAGATGCCACCTCCCCTATAGCATGTTGTTTCAGATGGAGCAATAGTTCCAATGTGTTCAAATTTGTCAAAATAATGAAAATAGTAGAAATGTGTATCTTTTACATCTTCCCCATCATCCAGAATTTAGTGACTATAAAACCTCTGAGCTGATTTCTTTACTAATTCATGTTTCATATCCTATTCAGGCTGAAGGGAATTGCACATACTTATTTAGAGGGGGAGAAAATCATAAATCTGAAAAAAAAAAAAAAGGAAAAAAAAAAAAGTGTTCGTTGTTGCAAAATTTAACATTATTAAAGTACACGAAGCTGATTTTGCTGTTTGCATGACAGATACAGAGATTAAAATTCACTCTCAGAATTTCAACCTTACAGGACCTCTCTACAGTATTAGAAAGCGTACAGTATCTTCTTATCATGACCTACTATTTGAAAAAATATGGGGAAACACGGTATTGAATACATACATGTTTTGAATACTAGATGATCTCAACTTCTTGTAAAATTAATATATTGATTTATTTTCAGCATTAGTAGTTAGATTTTAAAATAATTTTACAGAGTAAGCACTTGTTCTGCATGTAGAGTTATTCTGACACCTGTTATTATCCAAATACATTAAAATGTTTGAACAAAATAAATATGCTGAAATGTGATCCAAAATAATCCTTAATTTTGAGATTGTTGGTGGAGCTTTTTCACATGCTTAAATATTACGCATCAATTATCATGGAATTATCAGTGAATAAATATAACAGCATTTAAAAAATAATCGTAAACCTTGTATTTAAAATGAATATGGACATACAGGCAATAAAATTTGTCAATGTTGCGTGAAAACAACTTATATGTTAAATTCTTTACATCTACTTTTTTTGTCACCATATACTCATTAATTAACAAGCAAGAGCAAAAAATGTATAAAGTTGATGAAAGATTTACAGACCTAGTGACCTATCCCAACCCCAAGGATTAGTACGGAAACTGTATGTGACTGCAAATTATTACACCAGCCTTATGAGGATAATGATTTCCCACCTTCCATGGTGCTGCATTGTTATCCATAAGCTCCCAAAGGTCCTTAAGCTTGTTAATAACCATTATAGATGTGCAATGAAGTGAATCAAGACTAAAATGAACTCACCTGAGCCTAAGTAGATTAACCCTGTTCAAGTCTGATGATGTCCATATAAATTCATCTCAATCTCATTCCATCAACAAATAGAAAAGTGCAATAAAGTGATAAGACAAGGGCATATTTTATCTGTTCTTTTAAAAATAACTGAAGGAAATTATGCAGGACACAAATTCAGGAATCACTATTTAAACTGCAGAAAGGGTCACCTTTTCCTAGTGGGGACGTATCTGGGCTCCTGGGATTATATTTCATACATGTTCAGCATTTAGCATTCTTGAGTCCTGCTCACAGGCTGAGGGCAATGTCGTTTGTTAGCTGACTGCAAAAATGTGAATTAAATAAAGCTGGACGTCTTCTGCATTAGATTATTAGCTAGTCTCTGTGAAAACACTTGAAAAGATCATGCATGCAAAAATGATGAAACATTCACATTCAAAATAAAGATGCAAGTAGCAATTTTTGAAACTTTAAGACTAGTTTTGTATTTCTGAAGAAAGAAAACAAACCTTGTATTTGTTCTATTTCAGCAGGAAATCAAAATATTATAAAAAAACTCTCCTAGGATTCAAAGACAATACTTAAATCAAAAATATAAAATGTACTTAAACATGCCATCAGTGGGATTTCACATACAGCCTAATATCTTATTTTCAAACATGTTTTCACACATAGTTAAGTCACAATATTTCTACATGTAATAATTATGCCGGTTTAGTTTGCACAAATCCTCATGTAACACACTGTCAGATTTATAATTATTTTATTATATGTTGTTACAGAATGTGAAAGAGATAAGAGTTTAATGGGAAACTTAAAAGTGGAAATGGTGTTTCAATGTCTCAAATGGATAATGAAGAAAGAGTGATCTTAGATGAACGCTGGAAAGAGTAAACAGAATTAAATTACAGAGTACTGACCATGATGACATCTGAATTTGATGTGGAAAGACATGACAGGTGGACTTTGCCAAGTGTAATGTGAGTACCAGAAGAGAGAGATAAGTATGGAAGTAATGTTTCAGACAAGAATGATCATTTAGACCTGAAAAAAACACAGATCAGTAATTAGGGAGGAAATCACTCTCCATGACAGCTCAGGCTGCAGCAGCAGTGTTATTGTTCAATAATCAATAAGAGTCATTACCTGGGTATAATCTGTATATTTTATGTGAAGATGAGAGATATCATACAAGGACAGGGAAGAGAAAACTGGACCTAGAAGGAAGGCGCGGTAGATTCATCTGTTGTGCTGGAGAAAGAAGATCAGGGTGGACTGGAAGAAAAGAGTAAGACACAAACTTCCTATACTTTCGTCAAAACCAGAACGTTCAGTGAAAGAAGGAGGGGAATAAGAAGAATCATTTCAGTTATGGGACTGAATACACAACAAGTGATAATAAAAGTAATACAGAAGTGGGCTGTTAGAGATCAGACATAAGAAATGAAAAGGAAAACCCTCAAAAAGAAGACCACAAAGGGACTCTGAAGAAATGTGTTATATGAAGTCTCTCATATTGGATGATAGTCATCATATCTGTGTGTAGAGACAGATAGGCAGAAAATCATTTTCTTTAATAAACAAAATCTAGCATTGACAAATACTGTTCACGATAGACTAAGCAGAGGCAACCTGAAGCAAATGTCCCTGCCATCCAAATTGCCTGCCTTTTTAGAGATTTATATTATGCTCTGTCTCTCATGCTCTTCTCCATTTATACAGGCTGTGGAAGACAGACAGTTCTGGAGTCATATTTTACAAAGAACACAAACACTCTGTTTTCCATTAAACGCTGAAGCCAGGGCAACAGCAGAAGGAAAAGATCTAGGTACATAGGCACCTCTTGATACAAGTGATTCGGCAGGCTCTGCTTCAGAAGCTGCTTGTTTTCATTCTTTGTTGTAGTTGATTCTGGTTCATCTCCCCATTTGTCCTCCTGCTGCACCTTTGCCTTCTTATTCAATATTCTTAAATTGATGAAAGAGTAACATTTTGGTTTTGTTCCTGTTCAACATCCTTATCCTTTACACCACCTCCTGTTTTGTCTCTCTAGATGATAAGCTATATAACGTATTTTAGCCAGTCTCACAGAAACACACAGACATTTGGAGAATAAACTAAAGCAGAAAATTCTACTTTTGACTGTAATTATGCTTAGACTGTAACTTATACTTTCTTTAATCCTGGTACCTTTTCAAGAACAGCTAAAAAATGAAAGATGACAAAGCCAACTTCTCAGATGATTTTCAGACATCCATGGGAAAACAATTAAAAATATGATCATGGAGCTGAAAAACAAAATCATGCAAAACCAAACTATTTCTGCAGGAGAAACAAAGACCTTTACTGTTAATTTTATAGACCAGAAAACATGCGTGTTTTGTTTGTTTGTTTTTTGTCGTGTTTCATTTTGGTTTAGCTCATTTATCTCAAACAAGATTATGATATTTTCTGATTACTTAGAATAAAACCTGCCAGAACTGGAGTTCCAGTTTCCTATGTTCAACTGTTGTTTTTCCCCACTGAGCAGCAAGAGTTCAGACAGATGTATGTAATAAATTCAGAAATGTTGATCTGCACTGCAGATGAAAGGCAGAATAACAGTATAGTCATAAAACTGAAACTTTTCATACCATGCAAGCAGCCTGTACTATATTTTACTCCACACTTCAAGATATATCACAATGACAGATTTTCTAATGTCAGGATATCGTATCAAAAGAATTCAAAGAAGTTTCTCAGCAGCTGCTGTTAGAACTGTTGCAATGGACTTATAAAGCTGTCTAAATCGTAGTAGTTTTCCCTATCTCTTAAAATTTTTTGAGTACGTTTTTGTTAGTAAAAAGTTGTATTCCGAACATTTTAACTAATATATTCAACCATTCTACAAGACTGCTCAAGATAATGTTCACAGCAATAAACTGCTCTGGCAAGTTTATAGTAACAGGAAAAGTATGCAAGTATAACTTTGAGAAGGTAAGTGATTTTTATTCAGACTATCCAAAACACTTTATTTTTTTTACATTATAAACATGTACTTAACTCAAAGTCCTGAAAAAAAGGTGACTTGACAGTTCTGACCAAGGTCATGATCAACATCTGAACCTGTCAAAGCAGCTTCCAGCAAAACCAGGAAAATCCCTGACATTCCTGAGGCTCCCAGTTCTCCCCTTTTACTCAGCTTTCCTGTTTCAGATCTCTGCTTTATGAAACAGTTCATTGTCTGGCAGCTTCCACATTCTTAAAAATGTAAATGGACAAGAAGAATATTTTCCTCAACTTCTCAAGGCGCATTGCAAACCACCAAAGTGGATGCAATCAGAGGTATTTCTAATTAGCAAAGAAAAAAGAGGTGTTAAAGGACAACCACGCTACTCGGAGAAAAAAAGTGCTGCGGCAGCCATTTTGGGGAAAAAAAAAATGCATACAAAATTTCAGGACACGTCCTTAATCGTGGAACATAATGTAGCAGATGATTGGTCCCAAACTTCTGTGAACATTTGTGGGTCATTAGTACAGCAGTACCAGTTTAATTCCCTTAGACCTGTACTAAAGTTCAGTAAAACTGAGTAAGATTAATTAGTAAGAAGCTGTTTGTGACTTAAAAATTAGGCCATTGGGTTACCATTGTTTGTGATGGAAATTAAATGTAATTTTTTCTTTCAATAAATCCATGCAAACTTGCCTCTTAAAAAGGTTAGTAGTATTCAGATGGCTAGAATGGAATTTCTGACAAATAACTTAATTCCTTTTTATACAGGTAGCTTATGTTATGGCTGTTTTGTATGCAGGAGGTTGTAAAGTCAATATCCATGGAAAACTTCTGAGGCACTTTTCGCAAATGTGCTATCGAGCTTTATCAGTCACGGCAGGCAGGTACAATTGTAAACATGTTTAGTTAGGAAAAGAAACAGTTTGGCTAATGATTGAGATAAATATTGGTTTGCATTTTTAACATTTACTTTGTACTAATAGACTGTTTCATTTCATAAGCATATAAGCAATCATGATAAAGTTATGGCAGGACTACAGTATACTGGCATATTTATTCCTTGAAGTTCCCCAATCAAAGACAAAACTCAGTTGTTTGCTTTGATATTTATTTAACGATGTGAGTCCTGAATGGACTTGAGTCAACCTAAGTATTTCATAGAGCAGTGAGTTTCTTTTGAAACAGAACAATGTAAACATGCTTTCAGGTGTTGTATAAATAGCAAAACTGTAACACATAATATTTCTTTAAATTAGCACAGTGTTAATAATTGATGGGGGAGGGGGTCAAACATAGGTTACCTGGCATAACAACAAAGCTGTTTCTCAATATGTAAGAAAATGGGTAACACAGGTTACAAATGTGCAAAATACATGATAATCAAGTTTATTTAGAAATGTCCCTCAATATCTGAAAGACTTACAAAGCGATTCAATGATATATTAATAGGTATTTTTTTCCCAAAGTGACTTTTATCTTACTAGCCATATTATCATCACAGTAATTATCTTACAGTATTATAGTCAACCATTCTGAGAGATCTCAGATGCATCATGTATTTTGATACAGGTGTTCTTGCTGCCTGTTCCTGAACATCTGCAATTACTATAAAGGAAATCAAGATCAGTCCAGTCAATAAAGGGTAAAAGTTGGAAAAATACATTACTAAGTACTAAATGATGACAGAAATAGTAGGCAAGCGACACTATGGTGTTACCGTATATGTCCAGTTTAGTTGTGATATTTTTCTGTCTGTATTCTCGCTAGGAAACATTGGTTACTGCCTACTGAAGGAAGTTTAGACAATATGCTCACACACACAATGTGTTTAATGTTGAAAAGATGCATAAATTGTAACTAGATTCTGACATTACTAAAATTAAGAGTACAAGACTAATGTGAGTGTCATTTCACAGCATAGTGATTACTCCAATGGAAAAGCAGTATCAGTCAAATCCGGACAGTTCAAAAGTGCTTGGGAAATTATTTTGGAGCTAGTTTTCAGAAATGAACAAACAGAGATCTTACATCTCATGTAAGACTGGAACTGCAATATCAAATGAACAAGAAAGATACATTTCAACAGAAAAACACTTTTCAGAAATTACTAGGAGAACCAGGCTGATAAATTCCATCTCTGTATCTTCACTCAACCTACAGAAAATGTCTTCACTCAACCAAAATGCTTCCATCTGCTTACTTAGGCCCCATGTTGTTCTGGCTCTTGAAGTAGTCACCTCTTTTCTCTCATCCATTTTACCAGCACAGGCCATTGCCTTCCTCCTCAGCCTGGTGAGAACAGTGTTTGACTTCATGCCAGGCTCAAAAGTCACTTCTTAAAAAGTAGTCTCAAAAGTCTTTCCCAGGTCAGGGCCAGCCCCATGGCTCCATTTTTAGGAGGCAGAAAAGCAGGAAGGGGTGGAAATTAAAATAGCTATAGATATTGACATGAAGCTCCCTCTGAAGAACCAAAGTGCAAGGGTAAGTGAGGAGTTATCAGAATTGGGAAACAGTCCTTCAGGGAATACTGAATCAAAGTGAAAGAAAGGGAAGCAAGAGAAGCAAAGCAGCTCCAGATCAGAAGAGCTGCAAAGCCAGACAACAGCCTTACCCTTCTAGCATTCAGTCTACAACAGAAGAAAATTACTTTTTCCACCTCACAAGATACATACCACTAAATGCTTGCAGGGACAAGAAGTGATCACTTCTGCTATGCATCTGGCGAATGCTATTTCAACCCAGAGGTGGCACACTTCCTTTATTGTCTCCTTAAAACCTTTATTTCTACACCTCACTTTTCTGCCTGTCTTTCTCTTCATTGCCACTAACACTAAGGCTATTCATGGAAGTACTACAAAAATAGAGTAATGCAATGAGTGTGGGCACAGAGAGCATCTTCCATCAAGTTTCTATTTAGGCAACAGTCTTCAAGGTTTTTTTGAAAAACAAGTTGCTAGTAAATACAAAACTTTCTTAATGTTTGGTATAGCTAAAAGATTGTCTATTATTCCTGAGTCTGAGCTTAAGTGACTTTTTTTACCTTCGGACTACAAATTTTTCTACATTCTTCTACCTATATCCCTAGTTTGATCAGCACATCCAGTTTAGATCAGTGCAAACCACAATCAGAAGTAAAACACTGTCTCCATTTAAGGCTGAGGGCAAGCCCCACAGAGCAGGATCCCTATCAGCCCTCTCTCGCCCTCTCCCTTCCCTCCCAGGAGAGGATAAAAAGGGAAATGAGGAAGAAAGCACCTCACACAAAATTGGAAGTTAAGACTATGAACAAAATTTAGTAAGTAACAGAGATAAACAGGAAAAAGGAATATGAAGGGAAGAGGGATATACAAGTCTAGAGAAAACCCGTTCTTGGATGACAATAGATTGTGCTGAGCACGTGGAGTCAGGCCCGGTCGCACTGAGGGGCGGTCGAAGCATCATCAGCAGCATTGTCCGAGGGAGAAAAGAAGAGGAAAAGCCCAAACCTCCTGTCCCTTTATTTATAGAGTGTGGCAGGGAAGGGGAGGGAAAACCAGCTACTCTCTGACCCCTCAGGGTCCTAGAGTTATCACCTCTGTGTCCTGTTCCCCCCCGTCTCCCCCTCAATCTGTTAACTCAAACCACAACAAACACTTCAGCTTTAAGAACTTTCACCCTACTAAACATCTGATTTAACATTGGGGGCAATTTAAAGTAATGTTCTGTATCATAAAGACAACTGACAGTGTCTAATCCAGTCTTGCATCTGTGGACTGTTCATCAGGATTAGTACATTTGACAAAGACAATAAAGCTACACCCACATGAATTAAACCATTTGTGAGTCTGAACTGCAGAATATCCAAAGAGAGACTGGACTCTGTTCTACAACACCCAAGACAAGTGTAATAGAGTTCAATCTACATCTTTTACAAAACCATTAGAAGAGCTTGACATCCGTAAAGTTGAGATTAACTTAATATTTTTTTAGGATTTACATCTTCTGTATTCAGTATTTTAGCTAATAAGTGGCCAGATATTTTATTAAGTTTTGTAAAGAAATGTATACAATACATATGCACTTCTATAGACAGAAGAACAAATAATTGACCACAAATAAAATGCATCCACTTTCAGGAATATTCCACTACTAGCACTGTTGTTAGATGTCAAGTGGAAGCCCAACTGGCATATCCATTGTGTATCCACTAGAGATGGATGGCATGTAATACCTTCAAGTTTTTCAATCAGTTCCATGCCATAGCCCTGACAGATAAGGACTTGTGCTTGATGTCAGCTCTTCTCTGACTGCCAGCTCCATGGCAGATTTTGCTAGGAACGACTTTCATCTGCACTGACAATCAAAATATAGTGAACAATGTTGTTGCACTTCTGCGATGAGAGTGAGAGGGCTATGTATGAAGTGCCAGTCAGAAACAGCAGAATACACATTGCTTAATGTCACTTACAAATGTAAAACACTTAGAAGATACTAGAGTGATAACTTCATTAGTAAAAGGGAGGAGATAAACTTCACAAAGAAATTTAATATATTTTCAACAGAAAAAAGTTGGCAAACAGCACAGGGTAGGGGTCAACTTCAGTAATCCTAATGAGCAGACCTTGGAATCAATAGCAAAATTGCACTGTGGCATCCTGAATACATCCTTCTCAGACCTGATAACTTCTTTTGAAAAGTGAAGCTTCTAGATGAGTATCTACACTCATCCAAAATCTTTTGGTAGCACAGCCAGTTAACTAATTCATCCAAAGATTTCAATAAACCTTATTCAGTATAATCCCTAAATCATGTGAATTCCACAAAAATGAAAATTCTGCCCTACTGACAGTAAAGATAACAAAATCAGTTTTTCAAGTTTTAGAAGATACTAGCATATTAAAATTTAATTTAGGTCCTTGATGCACCAAGAAAACGCTACTATGTAGTGATGTGACCTTAGACTGAATAGAGACTAAAGAATTATCTCTGGGAAAACTTCATTTCTGTACTCACACTTTAAAGACTGTTGAAAACCTGAAGAGGATTAAGAACAGATACACAGGAATACTTCCAGTACAAGAAAACATAATGGACTCCAAAGGAGTTATTTAGCTCTATTTAGTTACAAGGGACTAACAGTAACTGTATAAAATATATAAAACTGTTTCTGTCTGCATTAATGGACCTAAATGATGAAGAGATGACTTCTGATTGTGTACGAAGGCAATGAAGAGCCTATGGTCATCATTAAATAGTGATCTTTAATGTTCCTCAATTTCTTCTGTCCTTCATTTGTCTGTCCATTTCTTGTACTGCAAAGTCTGCTTTATAATTTCCAGCCATGGCTCATTCTTGCATTCTTTGATGGCACTCTTACCATTAGTGAATTTCCCTACGAAATATTTAAATTCATGTTCTTCTTCAGTTCTAGTATTTATCTAATGTGCAGGTCTATGACCAGGCTAAAGAGATCTGCTTTTCTTCCTACTGGAACTCATATTCTATGCCCATGTCATAATTTTTGACATTTGGCTTATTCTTCAAATCTCTGTTTGTTTCAGCACACAGAAGCTCACCAATTTATTTTATTTAACAACCGACAAAACTCAAGACCAAACCCACCCAACATTTTCACTAGTGAATCTAGTCCATTTGCTGATCCTTTCTGAGTTCATTCTTATGGATTTTTTTGTTTCTCTACACTTTTAACTTTCCTGTGGCTCTTTCTCCTTGTAATATATGGATAGCTTACTGTCTTCCATTTCACAAAAAAAAAAAATATGGTCTTGACCTCTTTGCCTACCTAGTGTATCTGTCTTGCACCTCTGAACTAAATAAAGTTCTATACTGTACTCAAACGAAAATGAATTTCCATCCTAGACTTTCTCAAACAAGTTCCTGTACAAGTTCTCATCCAAATACCTAATGACATCCTCCCATGTAAACGTTAGAACTTACTCCCCTCCTTGTTCTCTCAGCTACCTATCAACGCTAATCTTTAGAAAACTCCTTATGACTATTCTCCATGATTTTTTTCAGGTTTTTAATTTATCTCAGGCCAATAGCACCCTGGCTTGTATTAGAAACACTGTGACCAGCAGGACTTGGGAAGCAATCATCACCTTGTACTCAGCAATGGTAAGGCCTCACATCGAATACTGGGTTCAGTTTTGGGCCCCTCACTATAAGAAGGACATTGAGGTGCTGGAGTGTGTCCAAAGAAGGGCACTGAACCTGCTGAAGGGTTTAGAGCACATGTCTTGTGAGGAGCAGCTGAGGGAACTGGGGTTGCTTAGCCTGCAGAAAAGAAGGCTCAGTTGGTCTGTTCTCCCAAGTAACAAGCGATAGGACAAGAGGAAATGGCCCCAAGTTGCACCAGGGCAAGTTTATATTAGATATTATTAATTTTTTTTTCACTTAAAGGGTTGTGAAACACTGGAACATTCTGCCCAGGAAAGTGGTGGAATTCATTTCCAGCACAATGAAGCTTATGAATGAGAGCTCCAAATTACAGGAATGTTATTCATATCAAAATCAGCCTTTAACATTCTGGAAGTACTTTTTTGAATTCTTTACACTTCTGTGAAAACACCACATTGCAGTACACAAAAACAAAACCAATTTTTATATTTTCCTTTAGAGTGAACTGCGGGAGCCAGGTTGTTTGCTGATGAACACCTGAGTCACAAAGGTGAAAATAAGTCAGGTAGGCAAGTGAATTGTCATCTGTTAGTAAGTTGAATAAGGAAAGATGAGTGTACACAAGTGTTTAAATTCTGGATCCATCAGGAATTAGTGTTCTGAGGAAAGTACATGATCAGACGCTAGAGAGAGATGTGAACAGGCTAAAAATCGTAACAGTAATTATTACTATTTTTGGTTTTGTTGTCAAATGCCAAGAGAAGAAAAAGAATTAGAGTTGCTTCAACAGAAAATTCTAAAATTTTTCATTAAATAAGTCTCAATCTTATATCTTTGTGTGGGAAAAACTGGATTCAGATCATACAAACAACTAAAAAAAGTAGCTCAAATCACAACCATTCCAAAGTTCAAACAATGCATTCGCACATGTGATTTCAATCTCTGACAGATGATCCAGAGTCCAGCCAATGGACACGGTATAAAACAAATTGACCACAAAAACATATCTAGACTTGGACCTTACGCTTATATCCACTCTTCAGCTATAACAAACTTGGAAGGAAAATCAACTGAATTTTGATAAATCCATTTTGTTTCTGTAAAAGATTCACTGTGTAACTGAAGTATTTATCATTTTAATAACATAAGTAAAACAATTAAATTTTTTAAAATGTTATAATTTCAATGCTTTTTATGTTTTTCAATATTTGGCACATTTTCTCTAAACTACTGTTTGTAATTGAAATCTTTATTCTTTTTTTTTAATAAAGTACCCTTAAGCGATATTGTTTACATCAGAATAAGTCAAGTCTTGAAAGAACTATCCTCCTATACTTAGTCGGGTTTTTTGCTTTTTCCTGTAGCTCTATGAAGAATCTCAAATTTCTTCACGGTACCTTATTCTCGCGAGATTTCATCGCTTCTACTTCTCTGTAATGTAGTAAATGTGAAAGTTGACCCCACAGGTCTTAAATAGGTGCCCTTTGCTTTTATGCTAGTCATGAAAATCACAATTGCTGTAATAATTTGCTCCTAGCAGTAGTCTAGCAGCTGTCTAAATTTACAAGGTCAGTTCTAGCACAACCTTAAGCCAAACTTTTTAGAGACCTCAGGGTCAGGTTTCAAATAACTGCACATTCCTACTTTAACCAAAAGTAATCCCTGAGACTCAGCACACTTTAAAGATGAATGTTCATCTCTTCTCACATTTGAAACTTCAAAGACCCAATTACTACTGGGCTGACATGGGCTGTTTCATGATACTTCCTGTGCAAAGTGCTACCTCTCTGCACTCTGTGTTTCTGATGCTTCTGTTATCGCTGGTCGGTTTCTCTTTGGCAACACAAAATTCAATACCAGGTTTCCTCTCACTTCGTCCTTGCACTTGTTAAAAGCAATTACTGTTAGCATCCATATTTGAACTCTGAGTTCTCTTTCCGGGATTGTTTATATTCTTTACGATGGCTACATTAATCACCAGCTATTGGGTTATCTTACTGTCAAAACTATTGGAAACACCTGGCTGGAAGATAAAAACAAAAGTAACGCTACCAAAACTATCAGGATTAAGCTTAAGATAATACCACTCTAACACTGTCTGTATGCGTTTGCTTTCAGAGAAAAACATTGACAAAACTAATCAATTGACTAAAAGATAATGTTCATCTTGTTAATATCAAAGATCTTCAACGTATATTTGTGTGTTTTTGTTATTCAAGAACTTATAGTTGCTATTTTCATTTCCATTCAGTGATTTAAAGACTTTTTAACATGGAAAACCTCAAGTGCAAAAATTTGCATAAGACATAAAGGTAAATCATGTATCTTTTGCTCACAACTTTCCTTCTCTAAGTGGGTAATTTGGACAGTATGGACTTATCTTTCTGGTGTCAAATCAAAATTTTCTTATTCGAACATTTGATATTTTAAACAATCTTGTGTGATATATCCTACAAAAAAGACCTTGGCTAATTCATTAAAACTCTTAGTCAATATCTGACAGAAAATGAGAACAATCTCAGCATAGTCAGTTCTTGAAAAGACCCATGAATTCATTGGACAGGTGGGATGGGTTCAGAGTGGATAGGGTGGAATGGATAAGATTCCTTGCACAAAATATTTTGCAATTTTTTGCAGTTTTATTTCAATGTAATGTTATCTAATTGAATAAGGTATCATAATAAAGTTTGCACTGCGCTATTCACAAGAAATAACCAACTATGACTTCTGAACTGTGTTTTAAAAGATGTGAAGACTTACAATGTATTTAAGAAGTTAAATCTAATTCAACTGCAAAAAAAAATGAAAGTTCAGCTGTGTCTTGATATTAACCTTCAATCCTGAAATTGTTTGTCCTTTATAAGAAAAAGAAATTAGTGAAATCATTCCCAGTAACTTAATACCCTTAATTGGTTTATACTAAAATGGTTTGCTCTCCTTTCAGGGATTTACCTTAATGATATCATTCCAAAGGAGTCTGGTTTAGATCAAACTGGGTTAAAGATCATGACTGTCAAAAGATGATGTCACTTAGATTCCATTACTAATAAAACCAGGGGTCATTTTGAGTACAGAAACAGATTGATATTCATGCTTTCTTTGCTTCTAATACCTTTAGTCATACATTAAGAAGTCATGCATTACAAAGGTAAAAGTTAGCCCATTCCAGCATAGTTCAACAGCGTAGTACACCAACATCATATTTACAGTTGCTCAGCGCAGTTATTTCTAAACTATACTGCAAGAAACATTCAAAATAACTTTCAATAAATGAAAATATGTTGTCTAGCATATTCTAATTTCTACGTTTTACAAAAAATAAGGATGGAGATGCAAAAATCACATATTTGTAACACATCGATCCATACAGATGTAGATGCAAAAATAGTACAGCCAGTACTCAGTATAATGACTATGAAATGCAAAGTTAGAATAAGATAAGAAAACTTGGAAGGCTAAAAATTTATAACATATTTACAATAGTTCAACAGTGATTCTTCTCTTGCCTTATCTATTCTTTTATAGGTCCCTGTGCTGTGTTTGGTATTTTCCAAAACTATCCAACTTTCACTTATGCCTAGTAAACATTACGTATATAACAAAAAGTAAAATCAAGCAAGATTATCCTGCAATGAAGGATTGCAGTTATGATTTTAAGTGAGAAACAATAAAAGTCCAATTAAACAAAGCAACATACGCCAACATGGGATACCCAAATTGCATGAAATGGTAACTTTCAATAAAATCTCTAAGAAGTCAAATACCATTTTGTAGTCACTTCATCCAAGGCTGCCCTTGAGCTTCACATTAGCCACCACCCTCTCCTTGTTGGTAAGAATAAGGTCCAGCACAGCACCTTTTCTAGTTGGTTCCTCTACCTTTTGTAGAAGGAAATTGTCATCAATGCATTTCAGGAACTTCTTGAGTTGCTGGTGTCTTGCAGTGCTGTCCTTCCAACAGATATCAGGGTGGTTGAAATCCCTCATGATGACCAGGGCATGTGAATGCAAAGCCTCTCCTGTCTATAGATGGCCTCATTCACTCAGTCTTCCTGGTCGGGCGACCTGTATCAGACGCCCACTATGATATAACCTTCCCTGCCTTCCCTTTAACCAAGACCCATACGCTCTCCATCAGCTCTTCATCCATCTCCAGGCCAAGCTCCATGGACTCCAACTTATCACCAACATAGACAGCGATACCACCTCCTCTTCTCCCCTGTCTGTCTTTCCTAAAGACCTTGTATCCATCTATTCCCACGGTTCCATAGTAGGAGCCACCCCCTCACATCTCAGTGATGCCAATAACATCATAGCCCTGTAGATGTGCACACATCTCTAACTCCTTGTTTGTTCCCCATGCTCCGTGCATTTGCATAGAGGCAGTTAAGTTGGGCCCCCATTGAAGAAGACTTACTGGCTGGAATTCATAAATAACAGAAAATAAATAAATAGAATAATAAATAAATAAATAAACAGATACATCTATTGCTAAAAGTTTAGAAAATATTCAGAACTAAACTATTTCACCAGCCAAGAATTCATTTACTTCTGCCCATTGTGGTGATCTTAGTAGGAACCACTAGATGGTAGTATGACAGACAGTGCAGCAACTTCTCTTCCTTGGGCGTTACCTGGTACCTCCTGAAAGATCTGCTGTTTTTCAGCAGTGACACAAAACAGTATGAAATGCTACGGTTCTCTGCATTCATCTGTATTTCTCATTCACTGATACAGTTGCTGCAAACTTAACTTAAATATTGACTACTACCTCTTATGTTTTTAATTTAGAACTGTGTTGTAACCACGGCCTGTCCCCAGCTATTCAAACAGTGCCAACCACATTAATCTTTGATTTCTTCTTTTACTCTTTCTCCTACATGTTTTTCAATGTCAAATCTCCAATGTCTGCATTGTTTTCATGGTTTCTTTCAAATTAATTTCTGCTGTGTACCCTGTAAGATGTAAAAGAATTAAAACCAATCAAGGAAAAAAGATAGACATCCATTTGCCAAAGGTGAACCATCATATTCCAAAACCTGACTCCTTCCCCTAGTCCTCCTTTCATTTTTTGTCATCCTTTTGTTATGAAACATATAAAGAAAAAAAATAATATTTTTATGTTTCTGAGATTTCAAGATGACAACTGAACAAAAGCTAATGTTAATAGAAGGATAATATTTAGAAAAAAACTTTTGATAAGAGAAAGTTCTGCTTAAAATTCAGCAGGACTGTATATTTAAATGAACACTTTGTAATATACAATGTTTAACTTGCACTTAAATTAATGTGCCATCTGGAGAACTGCATAAAGTTCATTCTAAAATGGATAAACCAATCTTTGGAAAAAAAGACACTGCCAGACACTTCACAGGTTGAGTCAGCTACACAACCTGTTGAAACGGGAATTACCTGCTAAATCAGATATTTAATCTACTAAATCAAAGTTAACACCTACTGAGTCAAGCATAGCACCTCGTAAAAAACTATTAGTACAGATTTATATGTGTTCAGGTGAATTACAGTAAACATATTGCTCAAGAAATAAAAAGTAGACGACATTAGCTGTGTTATTTATTGCATTATATTTACATGGTAACAAATGTTCTGCTATGAGGGAATTTCCCACTCAAATAGCAAGAACTCAGGTCTTCCTTTGATGAGTCAGTTTTCTTCATTAGATGGCACAGATTCTCACCAGTGCATTCATAGATATTCTAATATCTAAGCAGCGCTTGTAGGCGTAATCAGGGAGAGGGGCAGTGAGAAGATATCTGTGCAAGTTGCTTTGCTCCCTGATTCTTTTTTTAATATTTCTCCCCCTCATATATCATGCTGTTACACATGTAACTGCAATGAAAAGTATGTGGGAAGAAGAAAAGGGGCTCTTGTCCAACGTGACTCATGAGAATTTCAGTTTGTAAATCCTCTGGTTGAGCAGCAGATGGTTCTGCACACTGTGTTTTTTCTCAAATTCTCCAATCCTTCTACTTGTATGAGCTTGTATATAGGCTGCTTTTTTAATATTTTCTTTAGACATGTTTTGAATTAATCGCGCTACATCCATGTTGCCTTTCACCCCTACACGGATTTCTAGTTTGGTTGACAGACATTCTTGGTTTAGAAACCAGTGAGTATTTCATTTTAATTCCATTTGTTCTTAGCATTCTGAAGAAGATACTAATTTCCCTTAGCTCCAGTATCAACAGATGTCCATTTGCTTCTTTTTTTTCTGCAGCTCATAGCTATTGATCAGGTTTAGCATTCATTTTCTTTCATTAGTTTTGTACACAGGTATCCATAATAGGTATACTTTTCCTTTACACCTGCCATTTCTTAGGTCATATTGTTGCCTTTTAAAAGTAGTTTCCTTTTGCTTTTCTTTTTTGATTACAACTTGATTATGGCTTTTGAGACAGAACATGTGCCTATATTTGTGTTTTAATGTGTATCAGGAAAGCATTTTTGAATTGGCACTTATCCCTGCTGTATAGTAGTATCCCATGCAGTACTATGATTTGTATCTTGGTGCTGCCATGGAGCACATGAAACGAAATACTTTTAGGTGAAACTAAACAAGCAAGAGTATACCCAATGCACACCAGCGGCAAATAGACCGTTAAAATGTGTGTTGTGTGAGCACCAACTCCAAGAGTTTCATACTACAGATCTTGCTTCTACGGATCCATATTGCTTGCTACTGTAGATATAACATAGTTGTAGATAGCTCCAACTACCTTTTACATCCTTCTCTATCAAATTTAAGACCTAAACTACATTTTTACAGCTACATTTTTATGTAGACAATAATAAGAAAAGCTTTCTTACTTTCTAAAGATCCTTGCAGGGCAGGTACAAGCTTCTAAAATAATTTCATAATGAAATAAGACCTCCCCAAACTAAAATTCACTTTATTTGGATAAAGATACTGTAATACTGAGTTGAAATATAAAATATTTCAAGCTTTTCTAATTAGACTTTGAATATACTGAGCCATAATCTATCACAGTTTCACTGGAGGGAACATTCCATTCTGTTGCAGTACTTAACAGTTTCCTCTCAATAACAGGTATGCAGAAAATAAGAAGTGAATTATATTATTTTCATAATTTGGGGGAGCTTGGTTTACTTTTCTGCCATTCTTTTCCTCTCGAGTTTTATCATTGAGCAAGAAGTATAAGGAAATCTTCTAAAATCTGCACTGTAATTGAAAAAAATAACAGAGTTTCTGTAAAAGATTTTGTTGATTTAATGACCTAAGATATTTGAGTGTTTGGGCTGCTTATCAATGACTTAACATAATACTGGAAATAGAACACTGACCGCTACAAAAAGGTTGCATGTTGTCCAGCAACCACATTATGTTTCCAGAGGATAAATTTTCATATGGCACGTAACAGCAAAACAGGTTTTACTCATTAATACATGACTTGTTACTGACCTAAAAGAAAATTGATTAGTTATTTGCACTGCACCATACTTCAGATACTGAGAAACAGCTGCGTATGTCTTTTATCTATGGATTTGTCACACAGTATTCTCTGTCCATACACACAGGACCAAAAAGATGTATTTGTTTTACCTAAAGCAAACAATGACATCCATTATGAACCTACTTCAGCTCCTTTGGTATCTTGGAATAGGCACACACTAAGCACAAATTGACATATATGGTACGTCTTTCATAAACTGAAATACATCGTTTGTGGTGGTTGAACATTTTGTAAAACCACAAGATAATTACATTTACAGTGAATGCTAAAAGGAAGAGTATTCATTATCCGTTTTATAAAAAACTGCAAACTTATCGAACAGTGTGTGATACTGCGGTTCCTAAAAATTGTGACTTTTCAAAGGTTAGGTAAGTAATCATTATAGTAAAAATACGAAGTGTTCTGTATATTAAGGAAAAACGACCTTTTATTGTTGTTGGATAAAACAGATTCTTCATTCATCTGAATGATTAGTGTCAGATTATATCATGAGATAAAACATTGTCTCTATAATAAAAAAATGATAATAACAACACTATATTAAGTATTATTAATAACAGTAGAACTGTTATTAATAATAATAACTTACTTTAAGAACTTAGAATAGAAATACATGGCAGCACAAAGGAAATTAAATCAAAAGGTCTAGTAAGGGAAAATATGTGAGTTTGTAAGTTAAGAAGGTTGCATATGATAAAGAATTATATATGGGGATGATTTGGTATTGATCAGGGGTCTCCAAAGGGAAAGTGTTGGTTGGATGGGACGAGCTTTCCAGTGCACCTGCTAGCACCTCACTTCCTTCTTTAAAAACACAGAACCATCTTAAATACGAAAGAGCAGAGAACAAGTCACTACCACTTTTCACCAATTCGATCTCTGTTCTTTTAATGCTCTGCATTTTCCCCAGGTTAGTGAATTTCTAAGGACTTTGGTGCCAGGGCCCTTAGTGCATCCATCCCAGGATCTGGCTGCCAAGATTCAGGGACAGCTCAGCCCCAGTGCAGCCATGGGTGGCCACATCCTTGATGACAATGAGCTGAGGCACCTGGGCATCACCCTGATATCTGTTTAGGAAATGTTCCTAAACAAATCATACAACTTTTAATTTGGTGGGGAAGTTAGCTTCTAGACAAGAAGAAAAGACAACTGCTGAAATCTTGAATACTCTCATGCAACTCAGAGCTTAACATCTGAGATAAAAGATACTTTACTTATTAACTGGAAGCCATTATGAATGAGTCACATCCCAGTTTCTACACTATAAGGATGACTTTATCGTAGAAGTTTTACTTAATAAATACCTACTACCAGTTTTAGATTTTCCCCTAAAAGGTTCTATTTCTATGGAAACTACAAAGCCAAGTTTTATAATGTTTTATGTAAACATAGGAAAAAGAACAGTGAAAAAAACCTGTTTTTGCAATTCTAGTCTGGAGTCTACTGGAGTGCTCTTGCATACAGCAGTGAAAATGGCATACCTGGTTAAAACCAGAATGGACTCATTCCAGCACAATTTTATTTGCATAGCTTGTAATTATTGTAGGTGTTATCACTTGACTATGCAAGGATCATGTGCAAACAAGAGTGTAAGCATACCTTTTCAGCTATAAAATAATTGAAAAAAAATCATCGAATCATCAAATTGTTTCGGCTGAAAAAGCCCTGATCATCGAGTCCAACTAAATCCCTAATATATAATCTTCTTGTTTGTAATACAAGAAACCTGAACAAAATTTTAGGAGAGAGTTTTGTTTAAAGTGTATTAGATCACTCTGGAATTAAAGAAAAATTTTGCTGTGAAATGAAAAGCAGGGTTTAATTGGGATTAAAATAGGAGAAATAAGTACACAAACTAGTGAAATTTCTTATCCTGAAAACACAGACCTGTGTTTTCTCTTATGCTGCTTGCACCTTCTCCCCAATCCTTCTCACCATTTTCTTTTCAGAATTGCATCCCTATGTTGGATATTGTACTGGCAATTATAATTCAAAGTCCACCTCAAGTTAATTTCTTTTTTTTTTTTTCTCCCTTTAGAAATTTCTTATGTAAGGATTGCATCAATATCCCTCTATTGTTTTTTTTTTTCAGAAGGATGGGGGCAACAGAAGATATCTAGAAGATGCAGATCTAGGGTACCTAGACATATAACCAATGGGCCAGTAATACCACTGGTGACAGAGAAATTAATCAAAATGGAGGAGCCACAATGTGATGTAGCTGTATGCCTGATGCACTCTCAACACACATTCCATTCATTGGGATCAAAGTTAAAAAAAAAATCAGAACATTTATGAAAAAGACACCCTCACAGGTCTCTTTCAACATATGAAAGTCAAGGCACCCATAAAGATATCCACCCTTTTCTGTGCAGCAACTCCTCTAAAAAAAAAAAGAGACAGACTGTGCACACAAAGGAGGCTTTTTCTCTCAGCTTGACAGCCCACTGCATGCAGGCAGATAAAAGCATTTTGGATGCTTGCCAGGAGAGAAACCTTAAAGCAGCTTCATTAGGCAAAAGTAAGATAATCAGAGTAAATATACAATGCTGCCTTTGTTACTTAAGCTGTTTGATTGGCTGTTATGCTATTGGCTGGCCAATTAATACCCTGAGCACAGGGCACTGACAGTTCTGGGCACCTCAGGGTGCAGGCAGGAGTGTCAGCATCCGATGCGTGGCAGATTTACAAAAATGGCTGTACACATCTCCAGCTTGTTCAAAGCTGAAAAGATATCCGTCCAAGAGGTCACTCCAACATGCTAATTATGATTTGTGTATGTTAATTATGTCAATGCATGCAAGATTGTGCAGCTCAGGAAAAAAAAATATTAATTTGTAACAACAACCTGAGTGCTGGCCCGAGCAGTGCAAAGGGGTAGGTAGCAGAAAGGGCAAGCAGAACAAAAAATTGTCTAGTGACGCTAATGGAGAGATCTGTGACTCTGCAAGTAAAAGAGAGGTGCTAAAGAAATTCCTCAGAGAATTGCCATGAAATGGTGACCATGGAATCAGAGAGTTGGGTAAATGCTAAGAAACAAAACTGCAAAGGTGATGAACGTTAAAACATCCTATGCTACAGTAGGAATACTACAGGGCGCTTTTGAGCTCAACTCCTCAGATGAGCTGAAGATCTTCTCCCACCACTTCTGTCATCAAGATTGCTGGCCATTTGAACATTATTTCCTCAGAGAGCAAGGAACAATATAGTGCACATGGAATCTTTATTAAGTATTAACACTCATAGTTCCCCTTCAGCTAACCGCATTCTGCAGGCAACCTCAATCAACACCTTCCTGAAAGACAAAATCCTCTGGCACTCATCACAGAACAATTTCCATCACATTCATATGTAAGTGAATGACTGTAACAGTGTCTATCTTTGTCACCAGCTTTCCCAAAAATGAAGGGAATCTTCCCAATCTAAGGCCATTTTATTGTATTTTAAATTAAGTGGATTAAAACAATTAATCTGCTTAAGGATGCAGGAGAATAGCTTGGTTCTTATTGGTCCAGTAACAGGGGGCAAATGCAGGAGGGAAACTCTGAAAGCTAAATTCCAGCTGCTAGATAGGGGACTAAAGTCCCCAACCCCCATGGTAACACTCTCTGAAATCCTGCATGGCATGAGGGGCAGTCAGGAACACATAATGTCCATGTATGTCAAAGAAAGAACCTACATTAGAAAGACTTAGAAAGACTTCATTGTAACAAAATCAAACTGTCAGCAGAGGAAACTAAAAGAGTCAAAGTTTGACTGACAGAAAACGATGAGCCCTGTGTATGACATTTTAGAGCCTGAATAGGAGGATAATTGATGGACTTGTGTTCCCAGGCTGCTGACTTCTTGTGAGAGGTGAATTAGGATGTGCTCTGAACTGGCAGTTACAACGGCAGAAGTCACAAGATAGTTAAGGCCATTTCTGTGGCAATGGCCACATCCAGCATGGCTACATCCTAGTAGCTTGTGCCTTTTTTGTCCCTGAAGCTCAGAAGAATGTAGTGGATATAGAGAATGTGCATATGGAGAAGAAAAACTAAAATGATCAAGGAGATGGAGAAGCTATTTCATAAGGACGGGTTAGCATTCTTTCTGGAGAGAAGGCTAAGGAAAGGATACGATTATGGGTTACAAATTCAAAGGGTAGATAAACAGAAACGCGGAGCTGTTGTTCACTAAACTCAGCAATACACGAATGCTGTGGCAGTGACTAAGGTGGCTCCAAGCTAGCTCAAGATGGATTTAAAAACAAAATACCAGTTTTACCCATGGTTAGAGAGTATTTAGAACTTGCTGCCCCAGGAGGCTGTAGTGGCAGGTGGATCTGAAGGAAAAAGGTCAAGGCAAATTCGTAAACAACAATCTCACAGATGGATAATAAAAACAAGTGTTCAGACCTAACTTGCAATGTTTCTAACAGCTGTAGAGGTTGGGGGAGTATGTGAGTAATGGCTTGCAAGTTGGCCAGGCTTATGCACTCTGCTTAAATAGTATCCTCTGACCTGCTCTTGACATAACAGCACTTAGATAGACTGCCAGCCTGCCCTAGAAAGGGCTTTCTCATTAACAGAGGGATCTTAACACTACTATGTCTGTTGTACTATGTCAATGACTGAGAAAAACCGTTGAAGTTAATCCTGAGAATACTTGATCGTCATTCCAGCAGTGTAAACTTATCTGTAAGTCTTAATGTCTGAAGTTTGCCCTAGGCAGCTGAGAACATTTACCTCAGTTTCTTCACTTTAATCCACTTGCAGCTTGTTCTGCCAAGCACACTTCTCATAGATACTTACACTATGTGGATAAACTAACTGTCCAGTGAAAAAGAATTTAGTTATAATTCTTCAGTATGAGTGATATCATCAAGCACAACGCCATTAAGACAAGGAAGATTAATTTTGTGTGCCTTAAACAAGTGATAGTGTTTATCTAAGACTTAGTTATAGTAGTCAGTTCAATTGCCTGAGGGTTTTCAGTTCTCACAGGAAGAGTGGTACGCTAGCTCCAATCCTTCAGCTAGAATAACAGAAAGAATCTACCACTGTAGGTGAGGATTTGAGCATAGCTGCTCTTTGAGAGACCATATAACATCAAAACCACCAAAAGCTGTCAGAACTTTTGTCAAAGTCCAACACTTCAGCCCATTATATCACATTTTCCTAGACAGATCATGTTCTTGAAAGCAAATTGCAAATGCACTCTAATGTCCAAAAAGGCATGCTAGATACAGTGATTCTATTTCACTATGCTCTACTATTTCAAAACAGCAATCAAAGCTATAATTATTCTCATGAAGGCCCAGTTCAAGTCAATCTAAATTGCTCAGGTAACTGAACGTTAGAGCATTTGGATTCCAAAGATTTACTATTCACAGCATAAAGAATTATTTCCTTTTATGACTTCCAAATTTGCTAATACTCAGAGTAATTGAGTGTCTTCTTGTGCTCACATTGTAAGAGTAAATTAAGAGCACCAAACAATCCATCTTCATTACACAATTCACTAGTCAGTATATCTCTTCGTTCTTTCTTTTTCTAAATTATTTTAGATTTTTCACACCAGTTTTCATGCACTGATTGCCTTGTTAGTTTCTCTATCCTGAATATTTTCTTCCTATTCCTTTTCTGATAGTTCAAAAGGGAGATGATCAAGATTAATGTGTTGTTTTCATACAGTTTCAGAGTAAGAACTTTACTAGTTCAAAACTAAACTAGTCAGGTTTTATCTATGTTTGCATGTATGGAGTTTGCATAGTTTTCAATGAGAGCTATGTTTTACAATGGATTACTATGGACTATCCCCAACCTTTGAGCAACTGGAGGAACTCAGTATATTCCAGAGATAGGTAGAAAAGCTTTCTTTCTTCCTTGAGGACATTTGCCCTGACTGCAGTGAATCTAATTTTGAGTCTAGTTCAACAGAGCCCCCACAAAGTCACTTCAATGGGGCCAAATGCATAGATGATTCCCAAAAGCAAGACCATTCTACTAGAATCCCTGGCTTTAAATGAAGATATTGTCTTAAGAGTCATATTACAATCATGATGTAAGGAAAATAAGTAATAAGGCTATGATTACAAAGTACAAGTTATTCAAGCATTCGCCCATACTGGAGACACTATAGTATACAAAGGGTCAAATGACAAAGGGTATAAGATAATTCTGTCAATCAGTAGTGTTCGGTCTCTATGATTGCATAAACAGAAAGTGCGTAATACTAGGGTTACATTAATGATTTCCCCATTCCTTTCCAAATTATGGTAGTCACAGTAACTGGAGATACAGCAAGGTAAACCAGAAAGGTTGCAGCACAAGGAAAGTCAAAAACGACAGCAGACTTCAGTCACAGACAGCCTAGCTAAATAGCAAGTTAGGACATGATGGAGATGACATTCTTGTATCTCATCCAGAGGTACTGAAAGCACCTTTTCGGAGCAGCTAGTTAACAAATCCAAGAGACGTCAGCTAGTGCTTGTCTTACTCTCACCATCGACTAGGGTACCAGTCAAAATTTTACTACCAATAAAACTACTCTGCACTAGCTGATAGACTGTAATCAAAGGGATAAGGGGAAATGGGACTTAATTTTAAATAGGGAAATTAAATAACGTGACAGTATATTAAAAAGAAAATAGAAGGTGCATTTGAAAAGGTATAATACTTGCAGGTAGCTTGGAGATTCCTTGCAGACCACAAAAGCAATACAACACAAAGTTCAGAGACAGTCAGTCAGTCAGGTTGCACAAGCACATGGAAAGAATTCCATGAAAGAAACAACTAAAAAGCTACAATGCTTCACCTTTGAAAAGTGATGATCGAGGATGGATAAAACAGAAGTCTATGAACTTACTGAGTATCTGTAAACTTAATCAAGACGCTGAAAAAGGAGTAAGTTTCCTTGCAAGAAGTTAAAGAATGAAACAGAATTAAAGGATCTCATTCTTTGTGCACCGTATACAGTTACTGTATGATACTCTTTGCCATGAGGTCTTGCAGATGTGAGAAGTCAGTCCAGTCTTCTCTTCAACTAGTATAAGGTTCGAAGAAGAAAATATCAAGAGTTTCACAATAAATGGACAATTTGAGCTTCAGCAGTCTCTGAATCAAAAATTATTGAAGGCCAGGGTAGAATTCAGAAGAACTGTCATAATACCTTTCCTTCTTATAATCTTTCCTAGACATCTGGTGTTGGCCAAGAATGATACTGAGGTAGACAGACCTTTGGTCTGACATAGTGCAGTCATTTTTACATTTCTATGAAGAACAAATCAGTAACATGAGTTGTTGCAAACTGCAATGACCAGATGGTACTCACCTAGGAGTTTCAAAGGGAGTAAAATACGAAAAAGATGCACTGCAGTAAGTGATTCAGTTGAAACATGAAATGTCCTTGATAGCATGGGTAGTGACAAATAACATTTCAGTTTATAGAAAGGTTCTCAGACTGAACTGTGGAACTTCAGACTAGAAAGTCATATTCCATAGTAGAGGAAATGGTAGAAACATATATCAAGACCATTCTACCATAATCAAAACAGACTTGGTAAGTCTATGGATAGCTGTGAACATAAAGTAGAAGATATAATTTGCCCTTGTAAATATATTTTTGGAGTTTATTCAAAGAATCAATGACCAAACAGAAAACAGTAATCTGACACTGGCTTTTCAGGAAGTTTTTTACAAGATTCATCAGTAAAGATTTATAACGAAACTAAGTTTTCATGGCTAATGATTAAAAGATAAAAAGCAATGAGTTAAATAGTGTTTGATATTAACACTGGAACATGTTAGCACTAGGGTCCTGGGACCTCCGTTTTATAACATGCATAAATGACCTAAGAGAGAACAACTGGGTGACAACACTGCAGGACAATGTAATGATGCTGAGTGACTGGGAGATAAAATGGCAGACTATCAATGTTGGTAATCACAGAGTAATGTACATGAGAATATAATCCCAACTGCTCACACACACCGGTGGGCTCTAAACTACATGTTACCACCTAGAAAATCCTGAATTTCCTAAAATTAGTTTTCTGAATACCTCAGGCCAATACACTGAGGTGCTTAGAAAAGCAAACAAATTTTAAGAGCTGTAATGAAAGGAGTGAAAAAGACAGAAAACATTTTGACTGAGTAATGTATACTTCTCAAGAACTTGAACACAGTTTGTATTTCTAGCCCACTCACCTCAGAAGTATACAGTAAGATTGTAAAGCTACAGGGTAGGATAGTAAAGTTGTACAAAACACTCTGTATGAGGACTGACTAATTTGAATTCTTTAATCCAAATTAAGAAATTCTAAGTAAGAGATCCACAAAGAGGTAACTGATCAAGTACAGGATCATGACCTATAAAATAATGAGTGAAACAAAGCACATGGGTAAGGAAGTGGCTCGTCAGACAAATAAGGTGGCATCAAATGAGATTACCAACTGCAGGCACAAATCAAAAAAAAATCAGCTGTGTTTTATTGTGGTTTTTTCATTTATTGTTTAATTGAGCTGTGAAAATCTGTTATGCTACTGCAAATGTCAAAAAGGGGGAGGGGGAGAGGGCAAGTAAGGGAGAAGAGAGATGGTGTACACAAATTAATGGAAAAAAAAATTCTCAAGATCTGTTACCTCTACGTGTATTCATCTCCAGGTCAAAACCTCCTGAAGAGAGGACATCCTGGAAGATTCACAACTATTTAGGGGGAAATATAGTCTCTGCTTGGCCTGGTCTTACTTTCTCAGATGGAAATCTCTGAGAGGATATAGGAGTGGAGAAGCTGTAAAGCGCCAGAGATTATGAATTCCTAAGCATTTTCCTTAAGACTGCCAAAACTCTAAGAGCTGATGAATGAACTAGATTTGCCTCACATATGATCGCTCATTCTAGAAAAGAATTATTTTTCATTAATATTACATATCTGAAATGCTCTGTCAGTGCAATGTGACTTACTGGATTTGGAAAAGATTTATTCTACATGTCAGTGACTACTTTTTAATTTATTGTAATACAAACAGATTTCCTTTGGGTTTAGGTGCCTAATTTTTTGAGTCTATACAAACAGGTGTTTGGTACACTCAGTACAATTCAGTTTTAAAGTCTTCTTAAAGTCTTCTTAAAGACACTGCTACTTCTACCACTTGCTTCCTTTTCCACTGTACCACCTTCCTCGTGCTGTATTCTCCCTTCCCCTTCATTTCTGAAACAGTTCCTAACTCTTGTTTCTCCATTTTTTCTCTCTCACCTCCTCTCCTTCTTTCCATTGCCTTTGCTTTCGAGTGAATCAATTACATAGATGATGGTTGCAAAGAAGTGTCATTACTAATAGGTTATAAGACAGTTCATACCCCTGAGTCACTGTTAGAAGTAGCGTTAAGATTTGAATGGAGGCTTGTTTCAGCTGCAGCTCCATTCACATCTGGAAGACTTCTAGACAATTTCAGCATTAAAAGTGTATATTTGGGTTTATATACTTTCTTATAGAAAATCTTCTGTACTATATCATCTAAATGCATGTAAAGGAATAAAAACCAGAATATGTTACATTTAACATACAGCTAACAGATTCAGCTTTCTGTAACAGAGGACTGAATAAACTGGAGGATTTTTGTTTGGTCATTGGTTAGTCTTCCTTCAAAGAAATAATAATAATCATTATCTTTGACCTGTCAGATATTTCAGAAAGATTTGAAATTATCACTATCACCTTTGGTCACCAGTAAAGCTGAAACCTGAAAAAGGTCACAGTTAACATTAACTTCTCAGTCTGATGTTTAAGGGCAGAAGGGAAGGTTGAGACCCCAGTGTGCTTTGGACAAAGACAGCCATGCACTATTTATAGGTCTTCATAGGAATTAGGCCACATTGTTTTTAGGAATATAGCTAAATTCCTCTTTATTCCAGAAACATTGACAGGATGTGCAAAAATATCTGGAGAATGGAATTGATGGCCGCATCTCTCATATTTTCTATGGATACCTATGCATCACCTGAAACTCAGCATGGCTAAAGATGAGTCCTAATCATTTATTCTTGTTACCTTGGGTCTTCCACTATTCCCCTTTCACTGTGGATGAGGATCACTGCGGCTATGACCTTTCTTATGACCATAGCTACTTGTAGCATGTCTGATTATGCTTTCTCATTGAACACTTCAAATCTATATAGCTTTTGCTTTGTAGTGTCTTTCAGTATGTGTTGTCTAGTATGTCCTCCCATGTTTATTCATGTTCTTATTACCATATATCTCAATTTCCATAACATCTTTTCATCTACCTTTTGAACATACTATCTTACTAATATTCATTCAAAATTAAGCTGCAAAGATAACTTTCTTTGTATTTTTTCATTATTTCAGCCATTTTAATTGATCTGTTCAGAAGTTAAAGCTTTAGTTGCATCATTTTATTCAGTTTTGAACCAATGGGTAAGAGTATGAAAGACAGCACTGAGATTGGTGAGGCTTATATGGCAAGACTTGATGAGTTAGGGTTGTTTAAGCTAAAGAAGAGATTTAAGATAGAAAAGCATGAAAGTCTTCAACTATGCAAAAAACCTCTGCAGATAGGAAGGAAAGAATCTGTTTTTCATGTTCAATTTGGATAGGACAGGAAATAACGGGTTTCAATTACACCAGGGAAGATTTAGGTTAGTAATACAATTTTTTTTTATATAGTGATCGAAGTTAGCAACACATTAGAATAGATTGTCTTGGGAGTCTGGGAAACTCCTCCTTTGGAGGTATTTAAAAATAGTTTGGACTAATATATATCTAAGGTGATTTGGCCTTGTTGATTATGCCTTTTGGCAGGAAGGATGGATTAGATGATCTCTTCATTTAACCTTCCAGCCCGATTATGATTATAATGATTTTATTGCTAAATTTATCCACTCTCTTGAGAGCTCTGAAAACCAAGAACTAAGACCTAAAATTTGACTTGATAACTGAAGAACAGTTAGTGTTTAATCAAATAAAGAGAGTGGCTTGTTGAAGTGCATCTACTGGATGTTAGAACACTGGAAATTTTTCTACATATAGGAAAGTATTCCCGTGTGAAGTGTGTTACTGTAATACTCTGACTCAAAAGATAAAAAATATATGGCTCACTGTGGGCACACTAGCATCTGACAAGCTGGAATACTGCCTCCTCGCTATCCACAGATGAAAGAAAGTGCAGCAGCTGTTACTATTCAGGTAGCTGGTAGTGATGAAGAGCCCAGGAGGAGCCTGAGGCGGTCTACTGCCTTGACAATTGCAGGACAGATGGCCTTAGTTGTGATTTATATTACTAAATATTTCCCTCTTTCCACCTCTGTGTTGCCTGAATCTAGCATTGTTCAGGTGGTCTTCACCCAGGTTATGACTCAGGTCATACTTTTGTAAGAGTTAGACTATCAGCATGTGTGTAAGACTACACAGGAACTTTTGTTTAAGAATCAGTCTAAGTGCTTGTACATTTATCTTTTTTACATTTTTGAACTATGATATGTTTATTCCTTCTAGGAGTAACATTGCGTGAGTATCACGTTTCAATAAGGCAACTTCAGAACAGACAATCATTCTTTCATCCAGTCAAAAAGCTTTCTTTAAAATTTTATTGCTGTAATACTGCACGTCCAGCAGCAGAAACATGAAATTCAGCAAGAGCACTTCTCAGCAAACTGAGGAGTTGTAGAACTTTGATCCTCTGAACTGTAAAGGACAGGTTTAAGACAAAAGTTCAAGGTTCTAACTTGTTGAAATCCAAACTCATTTCTAAGATTATTTTATTTGGGCGGGATGGAATAAATAAGAAAGGGAATTCATTTCTGAGTATTAAACTGCAGATTTAAAAACCTCTGAATTGACAAAATGCATTTATACTCTAGGATAATTCTGCTAAATATGCTTTAGTGCCTGAGACTGAAAAGGAGAAGATAAATCACTTAATTTCAATTTTTGGCTATGAGTTAGAACAGACTGTCTTTCTAAGCTTTACCTTGTCCAAATCTCCTTTTCTTTTTCTAGAAACAAAAAAAAAAAAAAAGTTTTAAAAATTACTTTTCATTCAATTTCTTAATAAGTAACATTTACTGAGAGAAAACAAAGTTTTCCTTCCTTGATACAGATATTTGCCTGAAATATCTCAATAGCTTCTTTATGTCCTCCAATGTAATCAGTATCTCCCTTGCTTCAAATTGTGACTGTTATCTCTAGCTCTGCATGCCTGAGTCTGTCTCTGTCTTTTTAATTGCCATTTTAGATAGCTTAGTTTTAAGTACACCTATATGTATGTCTGCTTAATGATAAGTTGCATAGAAGTGGTTTACAGAAGTTATTTAAATTAGCACATTTATGGAGAAAACATTGCATTTTCATTCTCTACCAGATCACTTGCCATTCATGGCACATTTTTTCAAGCAGTTGTCTGTTTCCCTTGCTATGAAGTGGGCAGACTTGACATCTGACAAAATTCTAAATTCTTTAGATATTCAGAGGTAGTGAAAACATCATGGAATCACAAAAAGATTCCATCAAGAAACATAAAGGATGCCGGCTCTTCTCTCTACAGATTTCTTGGTTGTCCCAGTCTCAGCAGCTGTTTGACTTGCCATACATATTCAGATAATATTCTCATAAATTGTTTCAGTTAATATTAAAACAGCAGAAAAGTAAGGAGAGAATTCAGCCTTGGAAAAATCTCTTAAAGAATCTAAGCAGAACAATTAGCTATACAATAAATGTGTATAATGTAAACGTTCATGACTTACAAATATATAACTTTACTACGTCCAGCTACAGTTCTAACAAACAGAAAGTAAACACTGAAAAGCATCTTTCTTGGGGGTAGGGTACGACAAAGAAGGAAAAAACGGGGATTGAAGAAGGAATTATCTTTTCTAACTTTCAAACAGGAGCCTGAAATGTTTTTTCTTTAAAATAAACAAAGTTCTAAACAGTTCTAGTCAGACATTATTTTTTGTCAGCTAGAGGGCCGACTTCTCCACAACTGTGTTTCTTTTTTTATTAACATCAAAGGGTCTTCATTTTGATCAAAACAGAGGATCTACAGGGTTTTGTTCTGCCCTCATAACTTCCTGTATTTTTTGAAATATTTTTAAACTGTGGCAAGGTAAGAACAAAGAATCTTTATTTTTCTTCCAATTGTTTGTATACAAAAGTTCTTTTTCAGCAAGGCTTTTCAAAAGTCAACTGGAAATTTTAAAGTAAGGACACGTGAGACTTCAGAGATAATGTACCGTTTTACGCTTGGATTATGTTCATGCAGTCTGGAGCCACACATATGTTGAACTCATGTCCTGTAAAATGTTCACCGGGAAAAAAAAAAGAAAATACACATTTGTTTTATTATAACTAATGGCAAAAGTCAAGATATGTAGTCATTGATTCCAAATGTAGTGGCTACTGCCTAAAGTACAAATCTAACATCACTGATTAAACCTGTTTTCTAGAGAGAATATTACATATTTAAATCAATATAACTGCATTTTTCACTTTTTTATAAAGATCTTGAAAACTGTATTTCAGATATGCTGCCTCTGTATTAAACTGTTTTTCATCAGATTGCCTCTAATATTAACATTTTTCATTGTCTATCACTCATTTAGTACGGAGTATTTCATTTAGAATTATCAAGAGACACTAAAGGTCAATAATTTCTTCCTCTTGATGACTCATGAACAAAAGAAAAAAAAAGCAGGGTCTCAAATGGATAGAGGAAGTTTTAGAGAAGCTGAAGACTTTCTTATAGAAGATTCTCAGCAGTGGAAATGGATGGATTTTTGAGACATGAAACCACAAATTTCACAAGGAACAAAATGCAAGAGCATATTATAACGATAGAAAGAAGGCAGTGATCTCATTTTAGCCAACGTATAGTACACTGAAAAATATTCTGGTGAAGGTCCTAAAATAGAGTTTTGTGGTGAGCAAGGTCATGCAATAATCAGAGCCTAGGACTTTTCCAGCAGGGCTAGATGCTGAAGTTAATCAGCATCTGATTCCTCACTTCTAGGCATCCCACCAGGGCTTCTCACACATAAGCTCTCCAACTAATTTTGCTATTCTGTAATAAAGGTGGTTCTTTGGTTAAAAAAATCTGAAATTGTTTTTTGCTTGGCTAAAAAAGAGAAAACCCACACAATGACACTCAATTACTCTGAGGCACCTTGTCAGGAGTCCATTAGCCCTGGTTGTGATGCATCCTATGGCTCAGCTGTTTCCACCTGCTCTGGCTTTCTGCCTGAGGGTCTCAAAGCCTCTTTTCATTTTTCCCTCATGGTATTTCCCTGGCAAGTGTATCTGTGTGCATTGAGAACTTGAAATGACCACAGGACCAATGTTTAAGGATACCACCATTGTATGTGACCATTGTTTCTCATTACAAATATGCAGCATCGATTTCTGGGAGGTAGTGGCACCAAGCAAATGTGATATTTAGCTTTTTATTTCACATGCTGCCACTTGACACATACGGAGGTCCCAAACCTTTGGCATGGCTATTCTCACAGTACAAGCACGCTTATTTTTATTTACTCTTTACTGAAGAAAATAATTGCTGTGAAACCCTATGTTTCAGCAGTGCTCTATTGTATTTTTGAGAGCTGAATGTGACTATGTAGCCTTCTTGGTATGTTTCTTATTCGGACACCAATCTTCAGAAACCCATTAGATTGGAGATAACAAAGACTATCTTTAATACCTCACAATAGATATTCTGAAATATCTTGCAAGTACCTGCAAGAAACTTTCCATAGCTATCTGAAAGATGGGATAGAAACATAGAACATGGTGATTTAACTTTTTTTTTTACCACAACTGTAAAAAACTGGGAATTTCAATTCTCCTATTCTGTAAAATACTCAGACTTTCATACTTGCACAGACAAACGTCACTCTGATTTCCCACACTTGACAATACATATTTATGCAAGTTATGTAGTTCTGTGGCATCTGTTGAACTTCTGCCATCTGGACTCATGTTCTAGCCTTAGGCATCCATAACCTAACAATATTTAGCACATCTCTTTCCATATAGAAATTCATTTGGCATCTTCTGAATTGCTGTTTTGAGCAAAGGTCTAGTAGAGCATCTTCTGAATTGCCGTTTTGAGCTCAAAATGGCAATTCAGAAGATGGCAAAGGAAGGAAAGTCTGTAGTAAAGGTTTACTTTCAGATTACTCATCTGTAAACTCTATTTCAAGGTTATACTGATGTATTCCACTTTTCAGTTAGCTTGAAGATAGTATACAGATATCATGGTGTGTGCTCTCTCTGAAAACTGTAAACCAGGACATAGATATAAAAGTTACTTCTGGCCTTTTCTGAAATCATTTATCATAATAGTTACTTCAGGACACTCAAGTGCTACACTGTCAAGTGGACTGACACTCTAAGTTGTGAGGATTGATGAATCTGGGAAAGAGCAGGTTGTTACATCACTTCTTGGTATTGTGAACATCAAATGGACACTAGGAAATAACACACGAGTTCAGAGCTCCTTAAATCTGAATATCCTACTGTGGCAATGTCAGCAACTACGTGGTAGTTCAGACCACCACACTTCTGAGTCCGTGTTTTCTCACACTGTTACCAAGTTATCTATGGTTGTTTTGAATCTGCGTCTTTCACAGTAGGTTCTCCAGTTTTGTTGTTCCAATATGCAGTGAAGCACTTTCTTTTTCTTATTCTTTTCTCAATATTTTTATTTCAGAAGTACTTTCTCTGGAAAACAAACATAATGATCCACTTAGAACGGTTATGATAACTGGTTAAAAAATTCCTAGTTAATCTGAGCCTCCAGTCATCACAGGTATAGTTAACACAGAACCAAACAATGTAAGATCTTAGGTGACTATGTTCAAAGATTACTTTTTTTCCTTCTTAGGAACTAGCTGAGAGCAGTTCAGGATGGGCATGTGGGTCCATGAAAAGACGTGTAATTGGAATATAGTTTCCAGCCGGGACAATAAATACGATGAAATTGTGAGTGAATCTTCACAGGTATTCAAGAAATTAATGCTCCTTCTTCCCCTTCAAGAAAGATATGCCTGTTTCTCTGTAGAGACAGTTACACAACATTTTGTTTCAGCTTATGTTGCTTGTGTATGCTTCTTATGATCTCCAGTAATCTTTCCAAGTATAGTAATGTCATCCAGGCAATTCTGGACTCTAGGCTGCCTTCAGAGAATCATGGACATTAGTCTTCAAAGGTACTCTTTGCAAAACGCGTATATAGACAACATTTTTAACACTTGTTGGACTACTTATTATATAAGGTCTTTTTGCTCACACAAACCCACACGGAAATTAATAGTTCAGACAGAATTAAATGCAAATATGCATTTTACATGGCTCTACATACTGCAGTATCTACAGATACTGCAAACAAAGGGACACTACCACATATTACTTCAACAGCCTGATTTGGTTTGCACATGTGGGCTCTTGGGGGATTGCTTAGCTTTTTTTCACCATGTAGCAAAAACATTAACAGTGCACTTCTACAGAGCACCTGTGACTGCAATTACTCATGTTCAAAACAGAACCCGCTCTCCTGGAGACATCACATGTTTTAGATTGAGATCTATGATAATCCCAGAAGATAATGTCTATCACCACAGTTTGCATTTCTCTGGAAGTATCATAATAATTTTCAGGTTTTGTGTAGATTGCCATCAACAGCACAGCTTTTCTTTGTATATTAAGAGTTTCTCAAACTTGCAGAGTTACAAATATAGAATCACTGCCAGTTTCTTCAGCCTCCCCCCTAAACACCAAACTTTTCTAATTCCAGTCAAATCACAAGAGCTACAGTGGGTCAGTGCAAGCAATAAGTGCTCCCTAATGCATGATGTTACTGTAATCATGCCATATGCCATATTCTACGACCATTTTATCTCCCAAAGTTGTATGGGAGAATCAGCTTCTTTACAACAGTTTCTCAGACGAGGTCTGTGTTGACAAAACTTAAAGTGCTCAGCTAAGGCAAGTCCTTTAGACAAGGGAAGAAAAAATGAACATGAATGAAACAATATTTAACACCTGCAAAGAGTGAGTAGAGCGTACATGCTGGTTTCTGCTCCAAGACAATGTAAAAGCAGCAACACTCATTCCTCAAAAAGCTGTGTTGCAAATTACAACTTTGTTGTTTTCCAACACCGATCCAAGTACTATAGGGGATTGTAGGCATGCCTTGGAGCTGCAGAAACAACACGTACTGATGTGGGAGACAGAGGGATTTCTTTTTTATCACCAATTTGTCCTGCCCAATGGAAGTGTGCATCAACTTCTGGTAATTTAAAGGGCTGCACAGGAAAAAGATTGCAACAGCCCAGCATGGCCCCAGGGGCAGGATACACCATGAAGCTACAGACGTTCAGGAGGGCCTGTTTCTCCCTTCACTTCAGCACAAATAAGCAGTGCCCTCTACTGTCCCGCACCAATACTACAGCACACACCTCACGGGATTAGTTGACAGAAGGGAAAATGATGGATCTGGTGCCATGGCATACACCATCTTTCCTTCGCGCCCTAGTTGTCCTACTTTTTTCAAGGGAGTCAGATTTTCCTGTGCGTCAGCAAAGATGTTCTTTTCCCAGGTTTGACCCGTCTTATTATACCGTGTCAAAAACTATAACTTTTTGGATGCCATAGCCTCATTTGTATCGAATGTGAAGCACATGTCTATGACTCTTGTCTAAGGTTTTCCAACTTTCAAGTGATTCCCATGCATTTTATTTTTTGTTTTTCTAAACAAGGTAGCAATTTTCAATGGCCTGTAACATAATCCCAAAACCAGGAATTGCTATCTTCACCTCTTTGCACTAGATACCGAGCAGTGTAAAAAGTTTCCTTTTGCTGGTGTAGTAGAAACAGCTAGGAATGTGGCTCAGCCACCTTGCAATAGTAACCTTCATTATTTTCTCTGACCTCCTATTCTTGGTGATTGTGACAATTATAATGCATAATTAATGATTTTTGTTTTGTATTGATTAGGCTGACGTACACAAAGCAGTTCTGGATTTAGCTTCATATCAAAGTTCACTTATCAAGTGGCCAAGAGCACATGTGTATAAGCACCTCAGCTTCCCCAGGTTTGTGTTCAGTGTGCAGATCCCAGATTTGTGCTTTGGAGATGGGTTGGGAGGTCCCATACGACAACATTAATCCGTATATGGTTGATGTCAATTAGGACATGTCTTTAAGCTTATAAACTGTTTTTTTGCATCTGTATTTAGGCCAAGGTCTCCTTTTCTCCTTTAAAGAATGATTCTGCAGTATTATTTATTTGACATGGGAACTTACAGTCTTGTAGTTTTCATTCCTTAATTTTATGATAGTTTTGTCAACATCTTCATTAAAGATACTCAAAAGCAACTTAGGTTTATGTTTATTGCCATATTATCTCACAAAGAAGGCTCCTTAATATTCACTTATGTAATTCTTAAGACTTTTTTTTACCCATTTCAGTGGACAGCTTTACATAACAGCAAAATTAAATGCTGGTTTGGGTGAATAATTAGCACTAATTGGTCACATTTCTCACATTGTTTAGTATTCCACTGAAGCTTCAATCACCTTCCTGGTCAGGTAGGAATGCCTTTATGGTGGTCTCTCTGCTTGTCCTGCCATGAATTTCCCCATGTATGTTGTTCCTGTTAGGTGAAGACTTGTAATTTTGCTTGTCTATATTCAGACTACCCATCTCCCCAAAGCTGCCGTCAAACTACAGACATTTTCCCCAGCTCAAGATTGAAGACCAAGCTATTAGTACATTCTATATGATTCACAATTTCCAGTGAAATAATCTCAGCTGTCATCTGCATCCTTACAAGCGTGGCAACAGCGTCTATCTGAGCATTAGAAGAATGAAACTGCATATCATGGTGAAGTGCTGGGGTCTGAACTCTGATCCCTGAAGTGAACTTGACACCTGGATGAATTTCCCAACCAGGTAAAAGGGGCTAAGGCTGCCCAGGTGCCTCCTGTTGGAATCAAGGGCAAGACTGGGTTGGCCTCTGTGTTTGCCACCAAAAAGATCTTCTAGCTCCGCTGCTGGCTGCAACCCAGTAGGCGTTGAGTGGTGGGGACACGTGCCATACCAGACCTTGATGTGAGGGATGGCCCCCTCTATTGTGAGAGGGCCATCCAGGAGGGGAGGCCAGGCCAAGCACACCCTGAAAGGCTGAGAACTAAAGTAGAAATGTGAAATAGCTGCCATTTAGGTGGTGATTAGAGGGTGGAGATAAAAGGCCAACAGAGCTCCTTATTGAGGAGCTGCTGCTGGAGGGGTTTGTGAGAAGTTTTGTGGAGGCAGGGACAATGTGGGTAATGGATTGGGTAATGTATCTTTCCGGTATTTGTTGGGTTGGTTTGTGCCTGGCTATGTTGGGATACGGGGCATGGTTGCTATCTCCTTACGTTACTGTATTTTTGGCTCAGTTTGCCTCTTCTGCTATGTCACCCACAGTGAGTGGGTTTATTTCTTCCTTGGTTTCCCCTGTGGTCAGCCAGACTATATCATTTTGGGGGTCCGTAGAAATAGATAATAAAACCTGCATGAGTTTCTCTGTATGTTTTCTGCTGATGACTGCCTCCTTTTTGCTGGGCCACGTAGCCAGGAAAACACATGGTCCTTTCAAAGCCATTGTTGAAAACTTCCTGACACCTTTCATGTAATAGAATATTTAGGATCAGTTCTCAATGTATTCTGGTTGGTAGCATAAGCAAATGAGCATTTCCATACTATTTACATCTTGCTCTTCTCAGTCTATATGCAAGTCTTTCATCCCCCTTTTTTCCTAAATTCTCTCATTGCTGCAGAAGACCTTCCCCATGCCAAATCTTGAGGCTCTGATTCTTCAATTGTGATTCCTCAAGCCATATTATTTTGATTTAGGACCTCTAAAGGCATAATGTGCCTTAATTTGTCACATTATCCCAGTTAATGATGTTTCCACAGTAATGAACTGGCCTAATGCTAAAAAAAAGAGAAAAGACATGCTAATTAAGCAAGACTGACAGAATTTTAGATGTAAATTTGTAAACAAAAAGTAATGAAACACCCCAAAAGTCCCAGTCTGCATTGTACACGGCTCTTTTGTAGATGGCTCTGCATATCTCACATAAAATTCCTCCTGTATGTCCTATCTTCAAAAACTGGGGCATCCAGCATTCACAGAATCATCCTTCCTGCCATAAAGCATTGATGATTTCCTTTTGCTCTGTGATATGGTGTCTAGAACTAGAAATAGATCTGGATGCAATATTTTTAAAAGTGAGATCACTACATTTGCACTGTGGTTTCCTGTGTTTTCTCTTCTGTTTCTAATAATCCTTCACATCTTAGGCATGAATTTGTCAGAAGAACTGAACATCAAACTGGAGTTTTTAAAGCACTATCCACAATAACTTTGAAACTTCTTTCTTTGGTGTTAATAACTTCAGATAACTCACTCTGTGTGCACAGCTGGGCTTTATGTTTCCTCATATAATTTACTGACCATTAATCAGCATTTTTTTTCTGTATTTTTACCGCTGTCATTCAGTATCACAAGATCTTCTGAAACTTTATCACCATTGTTATTCCTTTTTCTAGACTTTATTTTTGTCAATTTCCATTCTTCTGACACTAAGGCTGGTAGATTTGTTTGAGCTTCCACTCATCTAATGATAAAGATTTAGGGATCCATTTGGACAAAAATTAATGGTGTGTTCATCTTTTGCTGGCAGGCACTCTGAAAAGAATTCCTTAGAGCCAATGGTGTTGCTCTTATAATCCTGACACACCTTGCTGGCACTACGAGGAGAGGCCAGGGCTGCCCCATGCCGGACACATCCAGTTCCAGTTGGTTCTAGCTGGCTCCAACAGACTCACCGCAGGACACAGCTGAGCCCTCAAGGCAAAATGGTGGCACCCTTGGGAAAGTGTGTTGATGAAAGGAAAAAAAAAAAATGACTGGACAGGTAGTGGTGGGGGAACAAAGAGTGAGAAGCAGCAGAGGGAAAGCCAAGGTCAGAGAAGGAGGAAGAGGAGAAGGAGGAGGAGGTGCTCCATGGCACTGGACTATTCATTGCAGACTATGGAGGACCTGCACCGGTGCAGGTGGATATTCTTGACAGGAACTGTAGTCTGTGGACAGCGCATGCCACAGCCGAGAAAACGCATGAGAATAAAGCAGAAGAAACAGTTACATGCTGCTTATAACCCCCATCCTCTACACTCCCTTGTGCAGATCACTCTTAAGGAGCTGAACAACAGCAGAAAGCTCCTTCAGGAGGAAGACTAGAAGGTTTACAAATATGAGTGAGAAGGAAAGAGACACAGATAATACATTCAAATAATCACGGTTGGATTTATGAAGCTTCTGAAGCATCTTTTTAAAGCTTAGAGAAAAGAATGACACCAAAATAATAAAATTGTGCAAAAGATGTTCTTTCTAATAACCAGGTTTGGTTTTTCAAATAGTAATAGTCGAACACAAGTTCTGACAGCTTCTTTTTTCTGAGTGTAAAGTATTTTAAAGTAACTAGTTAGAAAGCTGAAGAGATTTAAATGTCTTACAGCTAAGTATCTTGAGACTTATGAACTTAAGTCACACAGTAAACCTCAGTAAATATTTTCAATTAAATTAGATAATCATTGTCACTTTTATGGTTCTATAAATGAGTAGCAGCTCTAGAGGGTGTATATTTTGCTAGACAAGATTTTTTCATTTATTTCCCATTTGAAGTGCCAAAATTTGTCAGCATCATTTCATGCATTTGGAAACCTGTTCTTTCAGCTGTACGTATATGTACAACATACTACAGGAATTGAAGGCAGGCATTCATGATTGACTTACTTCTCTGAACCAGCTAGAGATGATTCTGAAGTCTACACTTCATGAAAAAAAGAAAAAGAAAAGAAGCAGCTTGAATAATGCAAATATTGCCCAAAAGCACAGGCTCACAAAAGTCAGCTAATATAATGAAGTTCCTCATCATGAAAGATGGTTATAACAGTTCTATAGATTTACCCAGATTGTTTCGGTGTTTTGTTTTTCCTGCATTAACATTATTTTCTGTTTTGCTTCATATATCTACTTCAACTTTTTGAGCTCTTCAGACACCCTTAAGAAAAGATTAAAATTACTTAAGATTCAGCCATTAACCATACAATAAGGTTGCACAGGTTCTTGTCCTAGAAATGAAATGTTAGCTGTCTCTTGTCAGTTAGTCTTTGATGTTTCACGCACATATACAGAATAATAAAGATGTATTGATTGACTTCTGTTGAGGTTAACCTTAAAATTGCTTACGCTGAGCAGTGAGCACTTAGTCAGTCAAGACAAGAAGGGAAATCCATCTCATTTTCATCAAAATATCAAGACATTTCTAGATAGGCATAGAATTTACTTATAAGCATATTTGGAACTCAGTTCTCTAATGAATGAAAATCAAGAGGTGGAAATATAACATCTTTTTTCTAACAGTTCAAGGAAAGAAGTAAAAATGTTTATGCACTAGTGAATGGCTTGCCAAGAATGGATTCTGTTTCAGGGGAACCAAATATTTTTATGTGACTATTGTTCCAAAATATAGTTTTAGGGCCTCTGAAAGCAAAAAAAAAGTTAAACTTATCACAATAGTTTATTATTTTTATATTTCAGGTGACAGAAGAAAGATCGTCTATCACTTTAGGTCCTCTTATGTCTAATATTTTTTGCTTCTGACCCATCTGAAAATAAATGTTATCCCTGTTTGCTGATCAGCAAATGGAAAGAATCTTCCACACGGCAGCACCACACTTTTCTGACAGTCATAGAGGCCTGCTTGGCACATATTTATTGTGAGTGGATTTCTCTTACGGTGCCATTGGATACATTATGCTGTGAAAAACAGCACAAGAATTGTCAGGGATATTTGGACCTAAACGGATGATAATCAGTAACTGTAAAAAAATAGATAGAGCACAGGAAAAAAAAAAAATTCATTGTAAAAAGGTAATTTTGCAATGTCTCAGTTTCCTGAGATAGGAGTAAATGATGGTATAAGGAGAACAAACATTGAAAACCTGTGTATTTAGAATTTGTATTCCTTAATGTCCAGATTTTAAACTGTAGATAGTCTATGGAGCTAAAAATGTTTGTCCTGGAGACTGCAAATACGAGATGCTATAGGTATATCTGTAGTGAAAAGAACAATAGGGAAGTGGCTGGAGGGACAAGAGATGGATCTTAGGTTAACATCTCCCAGCTCAGAGCAGAAGTCCAATTACATCTTCCATCACCTTCAGATACAGAAATTTGCACTTGAAGAATCTAGTGATTCAGAAACACTTCGATCCCTCTGAACAAAACTCTCTTCTGGATCATCCTTGCATCAGGGAATTTCTCCCTGATGTCACTGAACTAGAGATCTCTCCCAGTCACTCAGCACCAGGTAGTGAAGATGTACCTTTCTGTCCTCCCTACCCAAAGCCTCATCTTGGAAAATTCTGTAAAATTTGAGTGAGTGGAACTTTTTTCTACAGGCAGGCTTGCTCTTTTGTGCCTTCCTCTCACTTTTTAATATATAGACATCAGGGGAATGTACACATTCTCCTTAGGTGTAAACCTTGAGCAGTACTGAGGCTTGAACAATGCTAAAACTGTCACCTGTGCTTCAGCTTTATGGCAGAGAGATACCAAAATATGAAGTGGGCTATGAAAATCCTTACAACATTTTTTGGACTATGCAGGTAAGTCTGTTTGTTAACCGCAGAGCTAGTAATACAGTGTGTTATCAATTTTTATTTTGAAATCTTAATTCTGGAGGACTTTACTCACATATTTCAAATGCTTTGAAATGTCAACATTATTTGCTGTAGTACGGTGGCTAGTGAGTGTAAGTATCCTGTTGAGTACAAAGGAGAAAAGGCAAACCATTTTAACCTGTGCTTTAAACCTACCTGTGACTTACGTTGTCCTACAGCAATGAGAAATGCACACAGATCATAAATATGCACACAGATCATATATATGCACACATTATCTGTTTTTGTCATATAGAAACATACACATACTCACAAACTCAAGTATACATACACTGTGTGTTTAGAGGTACTTGCATTGCTAAGATAGGATAAATACCTTTACATTATAACAAAAGACCTTTTCAATGGCATATATCAGCAGTAGATAACTATAAATTAATTGTGTAAATGGTATGTGCAGTATGTATTAAAGACATAGTATAATGCCAGGACTTTATTAATGCAAATAAATATCGCAGGTAACAATTAGCGAATACCTGTGCAGCCCCCCTAAAGACCTAGGTTTTTTGGAGACTTTTGTCAGATTGCTGTCTGCAAGGGCCCCTCTCCTCCTGTATCTCCCTTCCTCTTCCTCCAATCCCTTCCCTCATGTCTCAGGAAAGTGTACTCCAGCCTTCACTGGCTGTAAACAGACAAAACTGACATATGGTCAATAGTATTTTAGGGCCTGTAAGTTGTGGTGAATATTCAGCATTTTTATTTTTTTTTTATAGTTTCAAAGAGAATTGTTTTTCTGTCTCTCCATGGTCATCTTACTATCATTCATGCAAGGCAAGAAAGACAGGGAAGATCTGAACATCCAGGATTTTGTTCTCTTCTTTGACAGACAGTAATGCTGTTCCTAAGTGCTGCCACTTTTCACCACAGAAAAGAATCTTTTCTGACCTGCACGACTGTCAAAACCGGACACATATGAATGAGCCCTGTGTGGGCTGCGAACTGCAGTATCAAAGCACCATTATTTACACACTCTACCTGAAAACACTGGTCCTAGGCACCCCTCCACCCTGTCTCCTTCTTAGTTTAACCCCAGGCCACACAACATGGCTTGCTAATTGTGGAATGCTGTTTTGAATACAAGGTTCAAATGGCAAATTTAAACTGTAGATTTAATCTGCTGAACTGTTGAGATGTATTTAATTTTCTTCCACAAAAGCTGAACAAAGAGATGGTACAACATTATGATTGTGTAAATCTTCTTTCAACACCTCCATTGTACGACGTGTAGTCTCAGTGCTTGAATAGCAACAAACAAAAGTCTCTCTTAGTTAAACCTCTGTGACTCAGAAACACACAGAAAGCTTCATCTAACTTATCTGCTACAATTAAATTCGTCCTTTAAGGTAAAGTGCTTTTGTTTTAAAACATGTTTGGAATAATCCCTGAAAAATATAGTGTGATAAAGATTAGGTATCTATTTTGTGCTGATTCATTCCTTTAAAGAAAAGTCAGAATTTTTCATTGGAGCTGTTTAAAACGAGCTATACACACATAGGAAAATTAAAAATATCATGGAGTTTTGCTGCTATCACATGACCATCCATCACAATTCAGCACCTATAATCAATATGCAGTAGGCAAATGACAGTCTGTAAATTACAAAGTATTTCAGCAGTGTTAGCTAGGGGGAGAAAATCAGCATGTTGCCATTTTCAACAACTGAACAAATTCAGTGGAAGCTTAAAATAACTTTCAGCTGAGAAGTATACATAATGTGAAGTAAGCAAACCTGTGCAGCAACATTCAAGAGCAGTGGGATATCAGCATTGACCGTTCATTACTAAATATAATAAATATTGTTGTTTTGTAAGAGAGACACTAGCTTTTTGTGTAAAAAAGATAGCATGAGATACTATCCTTGAGGCCTTAATATGCCACATTCTTTCATACACAGATATGCAAATCTTACGCACACAGGCAATGCAGAACTCCTCCAGTTTTAAGAGTTGTACTGTTAAAATTGGACAGGTATGCCAGACATTCCCTCATATGAAGAGATGAGGGGGCAAAAGTGATGTGTTCCCCTCTAATTCAGAAGAGATGCTGTTATATCTGTGTTATACTCCTGAGAGGACTCCTTATTCCATTGCTCCGAGCAGCCCCAAGATGCCCAAAAGAAGATTGAGGATACAGCCCAATAGATTTTTCTAACTCTTGTGTTTATATCACAATTCTGCAAGTTTTACATCCATGGATTGTAAAGATAGACCTGACCCTCAGACAAGGTCTGAGGTTGACTCAGATACATGCAAATGAATATGGAATGATCTTGAGTATTTTTTGATATACATATGTGTTAGCAAAACAGATTGGGTCTTTATAACAGAGTTAGGCCAAATAGTAAACAATTACTAAGGCTTGCCTTTATTTTCTGAATGATATTTATATTTTCTTAGGAGTAAAATTGGACAGATAATGGTTTTGGTTTTTTTTCAGTTTGATGCCTGAACCTGAGAACGTAAAAGGAGTGGATGTCAGCTATCAGTTCACGTCCTACAAGTGCTGACATTTTTTAAGGCTTTTATAACAGCCATAAGTGTTTGATGTTGGCCTCCATAAGACTGGTCAAGAATGCTTTTGTCTCCTTGGAAAGGTGAAAAAACAATGATTCAACACTCCTCCCAGCTGCTTAATTTCCAAGATTCAGAGAAGGGACTTTCCTGTCTCCTATGCTGAAACACTGGCCCAGTATTGCAGCATATCGTAAAGGATAGCAGGAAATAACAGTCCCCCTGTTGCCATTTATGGTGAAAGACAGGAGGAAAAGTTAGGTGGTGGAGATCTCGTACTTATGGACAAGGAAAGTCCCCTTTATTTTCTTAATTTGTGTTGCTTTTATTCCACTGTAGGTGTCAAAATATTTTCAGGGCTCTGTAGATGTAAACGATCTGCTACCCCCACTGCCGGTGCCACTCAGCCCCTTTGTAGCCTTTCCAGTTTTCTCTACAATGAAGTGTGAGACCCACCTGGGAAGCCACATATTCATGTGTCATATTCCTCCCTCTGTAGAAAAGTTCGGGCTAAATACATTGTTTCCCATCTACAACTCAACATTGTTATTTTATATGACATTTTTTGTCCAAAATAATAAAACACTTTCTCTCCAAAGGTTATCTCTTTTGTTCTGCATCAAAGTATGCAGTAAAAACAGGAGATGTCAGAGGAGAACACACAGGTGTCCCTCATGTTTGTTTTACTTTTTTTGGTCATACAGTCACTGTCACTGTACGTGGCACAAATGTCTTTCCTTTTCCTTTGCACTAGCTGCTTTTGGAACCTGTCTGTGAGTGTCTTCTGCAGTATTTAAATGATGCTATCTTTCCAGAAGCTCTTTCCAAGCCCTCTTCCCTCTTACTACTAATTTATAGGTCATGCTCTGATGCACAAAGCTCCAAATGAAATGGAGTTCAACCAGTAGTGGATCAAGGTCCGCTACAGCGATCCAATAATTATTTTCTCATTTATTTTGTTATTTTTTATTTGTGAAAGGGTATGTTAGAATAAAAGCCGTGGCAATAAGAGAAGGAAGTATGGAATTGTTACATCAGTAAGTTTCAGGTTAATCTTTTCCTGTCCTCTGAATCATTGTAAAATGTTTATTGTTCCCATTCTGTTGCTGTTGGTAAAGCTTCTCTCTGCCTTAGTTATGTATTTTAAACAAAATAAAATCTTTATTTATAAAATTAATTTTCTTCTTTTCTCCAAAAGGGGAAAAAAAAGTAAAGGACCTTCCCAGCTACACAAATATTTAGAGTCTCATTGAGATAAAATGATACAGTTTATTATAAGGGAACATATTCTCTAGAAGAAAAATGAAAAGCAATTGGTGCTATTTTATTTACAGAGCCCTGAGTTCCAACAACATTATTCCTCTTAGTCCTTGAGGAAGTAATATACTCTCACCCTTAAAACGCTGTAAGTAGTCGATAATCCATTATTACAGTAAGCCGTACACTCTCACAGTAATTATCTAATAACCCCTTATAAAAGACCGTAGCTTCCTAATCTGTTTATAATTATCATTTCAATGATCCTGTGCATTAATGTCTGACCTTCAGCAACTCTGACCTGATCTTAATTAGCTGTAATATCAAATCATCACTATATAAGAAACTAGCCATGACCAAATGAATGAACCCCAGGTACAGTTAATTTCTGGAGCAATTATCTTTTCATGTAGGGAGATTTAAATGATTATCTGCACAATTTCACACAGTTTTATGTAATTCTGCGACATTATAAATTCTGTTTTAAATCATATTTCAAAGGCATGGCTCTGCAGACTGACTTCATATAGTACACTAAGCTATCAGCATAGCGTATCATGCTACCAGTGTATAAGAGTAGATGATTTTTGTGTCATTATTTTCAATTACGCAAAGTGTATTTCACAAAGTGATAAATTGTAGCTGAAATATATAAATATGTGCCAAGGTAGTCTAGAGACTAGTGACATCCAGTATAAATTGTATGTCATTTTAAAGAAATGTTACATTATAGTAAAATAGCGTAAGTAATTGATAATACCATATGTGTTAAAGCAAGATTAGAAAATTCTAAAATGTGTATTGGTAATATGTATGCAGTATTTACAATGCATTTGAGGCTGAGTATCATTTATCATATTTTAAAAGGTACTGCATAAAAAATGAGAATATCACAGAAAATATTTGAAGCTGTTATTTAACTTACAATTATGCAGTACTAAGGGCATAGGGACGACTTAATGTGTTATTAAAATACCCAGGTTTCCGATTTATAGTTTAATCTGGCTGGAACACAACACAAAGATTCATGCTGTCCCAGCTATTTGCTTCATGCTTTTCTACACACACACAAACATGCACACACTAGTGGGAAAATTCACAGTCTGCCATATCAGCCAAGTAATTGAAGATTCAGAAGACAGTTCTACAACCAATATATGGGTGTGTCACTTTAGTGCATTTTTGAAGAATGCATCTCTATGAAAACCCAGTAAGTATTCATTCTAGGTTTTTCAGGGGTGCATTTTTTTAACTCAGTTTAGAAAAAAAAAAAAAAAAAGTCTTTTTTTTATTTCAGAAATTACAAGCCAATTGCATGAAGCATTTCAACAAGCATATTATTTACTGTTCTTTCTTAACACAATTTATCAAAGTTAACCATTGAATCTTCTTTCTCAGAGCTGTTTCAAATGCTAACATTCCCTACCTATAAACCAAAACATTTGTCCTACAGCCATCAGATGAAGATAGCAGCCTGATGAGGGTGATTGATTTGAAAGGTAATTTGAATGGAAGATGTTGTGTACATCCTCTTAGTGATGCCACAATGACAGCTCAGACAACCTTTCCGTGATGTATTACCCAAGGAAGCAGAAAAGAGTAAATTTAACAAGTGGCATTGCCTTCTTATCACATTTTTCTTTTCTTCCAATTTAATATCTTCATTCTATATTATGTCTAGTTATTTCTAAGTATCAAAGATAGTCAACAGATGTCTTATTTTACCATTTAATTAAGTCAAACATTAAGTAACTGAGGTATAAAACCTGACAATTAGTATCCACAAGCTAAATAAGGTAAGGAAATAATTCTTAGAAATTATCAAAAAGTAATTGCAAAGAAATCCCAGCCAGCTTTCTGATCAAATGGAACCATCTGTTATGCTCTTTACAGGACCATTTCTTTCTTTTTCACTTCCTTTCCATATATACATATATTTAATTCCTTCCATATACTTAAAATCAGCCATGTGCTTTATAGGTCCTGGCAATTTTCTCCTTTACACTTCCAGCATATTTCTGTCAAGGAAAAAATTGTCCCTATCTATATCAAACACTGAATAATTTCAATCATTAAATAAACTTCAGCCATTTTAAAGGTTGAGGTTTTGAAAAAGTACAATGAATTGTATTCATAGAAAATGAAATATTATCTTTAAAAATAGTTAAATATGTATCTTCTTGAAATACTATCGTCTTGCTCTAAAATTCTTTTCTGTTTTAGATCTTCTGTCCTGTATTTCATTTTCATATCTTACAGTTGAGATACACATATGGACACTTCAGGAGGCTTAAAATCAAAATCAAATTCCTCTCTTCTTCAAAAGAAAATAAGTCTACATTTTAATCAAAGACATTTAAGGAGAAGACATATTTCCTTCTTTTTCACCTTCAACAATTTTACTGTGAAATCCTGTTTTTTTCCCCCCATACATTTCACTTTTAAAAATAATTTAGTAAAAGCTTATATGAATATTATGACATTCACTCATGAATTTTAGAAAAGAGAATGAGAGCAAGTGCACCACCCAGTCACCAAGATCTGTAGGCACGAAATTTGTGTAGGAGACAAAGGCATCCAGGATTTTTTTTATGGATTACGCTTACTTTGGAAAACAAGTAGCTACCTAGAAACTATACTTTCTTCCACAAACTCACACACACACAGCCAAGTCTTTCTTCCTCTTCTCCTGGAGAATACCAAAACAGAGGCAGCTAGATTTTAGGTCTAAATAGCAATTATCATATTTCTCATGAGTCAGATATGTCTCATATAAGGCCCAGTGCCACACACTATAAACTCTTCTAGCATATTAACCCAAATCTTTATTAATCTCTTTGTCAGAAAGCTAGTATATGAAAGAGGATGATGAAGTATTAGTAAACAAATAAACAGAAATGAGCTGGAAAATGATGACACAGATGTTGTGTAAATCCAAACAAATAGCACTGATTCTTTTTTTTTCCCTTATATGTTCAGCTGAAGTATAGGTCTTAGAGTTACTTAGCTTGGAAACTATTTAGAACAAGAATCATGCATTTGTTCCATGCTTACTCAGTGCCTGGTTTAACAGAAAGCCAGTCTGCAATGACGGGTCACAAAGTTTACTGTAAAAATAAGAAGCATCCCATCTACATCAAAAATCAGTGATATAATGTGTTGAAGAAACTAACCTTAGGTTTCAGCAATGTAATAAGGACCTTGTAATGGTGACCTGCAGCTGTATAAAGTGCAAAATGTTTGAGACTGTCTAAAAAGTATTCATATATAGAACTGAACTTTAGTTATGACAAAAATTTCTCTCATGAAGCTATGTTCTCAGGAGCTAATGAACAGGGGACACATAGGCAACATTTCCTGTAGGTCATACTTAACAATGACTGCTCTTCCTGGGTTTATGTAAGTGTTTTCTAGAATCCTGAATAGCCAGTCTGGACACGGGACATAAAAAGAGGCCTGGTACTAATTGAGCATGGGTTTGCTTCATAAAGGTTTAATTCTAATGCCACTGAGCATGTGATTTAAAGTGCTCCTAGAAGTGAGGATGTCTGTGATTTTGGGGTACAATGAGGGTTCATTGCATTACTTGTAGTTCTTTGTCTAGAGACAGAGGAGCAGATTTGAGTACATGGATGAACTTCTTCAAGAGTCCAGGAGGTATGCTGAAGCTTCAGCCAGTGCCTTGAACAGTGACATTTGTTCCCTAACAGAATTTTTTTTTTTTTTGAGTGAAACAAGGCTAAAGGTGTATATTTGCTTTTAGGTATAAAAAGGAAACAAACACATGAGAGTTCTACTGGTTTCGTATTGTTACTTCTGTTTTTTAATTTTAAAATTACTTAACAAGATCTGTCATACTTCAAGAAATTTAGACTCAGGTGAGCTTCTTTCAAAACTGTGGAAAACAGTTTTTGAAACATCTTAACATTGTTTTTAGGTATTTCCCCAAAGGCTGCAGTATTCCTTTTGAATTGAGGTTTTACTGAGATGAAAAGAAATTCTTTCTCATTGATCCCCATAGGAAAGGCATTTGTCTTTGAACTCTATTTTTAGATATGTTTTAACACATTTTACACCTTGGGGGGATATGGATAAATGTAGTTTTGTTTAAAATTAACATGTTTTTGTTTACTTTATAGGCAGGTAGAGTTCAGGATTTGTACATGAACTCAGCTAACATATACACCTCCTGAGAGCCAATGTTTCCTTTGAAGAATTCCTTTCTTACCTGGATGTTCCACCCTGCTGGGCTAAGTGTGGTGGATAGGGTTTTCCATTACAACTCAGAAGTGTCATTCAAAATGAGGCTCCTGAAATTACTACGAGTTCTTCTAAATTCAATCTTTCATTCATTCTACATCTTTAAACCAGTAACTTTGGAGAACAACGCTGTGACTTTTACAACGGGACAGTCTAAAAGACTTTGATCAACTTTTATGAATCATCTTGATACTTTTAAGATTCAGTGTGAGTTTTATCCAATTTTTCTGAAAGCTCATTAGCTGCATACCAGATCTACTATTCAAATTGGAAGGGCTGTACCACTCTGACCCCTGTTTCATACTGATCTAATAGAAAAGTGACTCAGACTATACATTTTTAAGCTTAACTTGTTGAACACCAGTTCATACCTAGGACTTCTTTGTAAAGGAAATGCAACATTTAGGAAGTTAGGTCTTAACAAACCAGGTATGCCAGCATGATTTCCTCAACGGAGTCCTTTTGATTGTGATAGGAGGTCTTTCCTGGGAGGTAGCTCCCTTCATTTTCACAGCCTTCAGTTAGACTCCTCATAACTGCAGGACACGTTTGCAAGGAAATTTTTTTTTGTAATGTACAACAGGTGTGAATTTAATGCTTCCTTTCTAGTCAGGAGTAATTTGCCATGTCAGCAATGTTAACATACTGTGAGATGAAAGTAGACAAAGTTACCTTGTAGACTGTGAAGATCCACATGGAAGTCATCTATTGTGTGATTCAGCTGCACATGTTCTTTTTACTGTGTACAAATGAGCTCTCATAGTACACAGATCTCATACACTGACAACAGGTACTTGTTTGTGGCCCCTGTCATTAAGTTTATGTACATAAACTCACAAAATCCCTCTGTTGTGTGTTAAGGGTCAGAATGTTTCAGTGAATTGATGAACAATGTGTAAATTAACCTAGGACGGTAGCAGCAGCTGCTGATTTTCACTTGGAAAATAATGCCCCTTAGCAAGGTAAGAAGGCATGAAAGGACTTCCAGGTCATCAAAACCCAGTTCTCTTTCACTGGTTACTCTATGTTAATTAAAATACTTCCTCTTATTTTCTAATCTTTTTAATGGCCTAATTTTGTTCATGGACCTGCAGTTCTTTGACCAAAACTGTATTTAATCTTATGTAATTCACCACTCTATGATTCTATGATCTTTTTTACAGTTTATTTTCTGCTCTCCCATCCTTCTCCTGGTACACCAATGGCAGCAGTCCTTTATATCCTCTTAGCCCTTATTTTGGTAAGACAAGCAGACCCATCCATTTAATTCCCCATTGGTTGTTCTTCCCATTCTCCTGATTACTGGAATACTCCTCTGCATTTTCTTCGTTTAATTCATCTTCAAATTGGATAACTGGAATCATGCTATGTGTCCAAAAATAACTTGTCTGATATATCAAATGATCGTATTTGTACAGGAGAAGAATCAATAGTTCAAATTTCAATCGTTATCTCATTTCTGCTGTGTCTGTCTTTGAGGTCATCTAATTCTCCCTAGATGATATTCCAATATTACTCGGTATTATCATTTAATGTCATCAGTACCCTCTTTTTTTTTGCTGAGTCATTAACGCAGTATGAAAACATGTTGTCCCAGGCCTGATCGCTGGGTACCTACCAGCTTCTTTCCTGGTTCTACTAATCACTATCTTCTTTACTTTCATTAAAATATTTACTACACATCATGACATCAACACCTCTCCCCAGTGCTGTTTCAGAATAAAATAATTTTTTTTAAAAAAGGATTGATTAAACATGTTTTTTAAGAATGCTTGTCAATATGAAAAGCTAGGAAGTTACTGATGAGACCACTTGAAGTTAATAGTGTTAGTATGTCATGTTCAGATCAGATCTGTCTGACTAGTTAGATGCTGAATATATTCAATATCAATGTTAATTTTTACATTTTGTCTCATTGCAGGAGGGAGTGAATAAAAACCTGAATCATGAATCTCCTCCCAGCTGCCAGGACGGAAAGAATAAAGTAAAAGTTCCATAGATGTGCAAAAAGAAAGCGATAAAGTGAGTAGTGAAGCATGAGAAGCAGAAGTAAAGGGTAAGCCAGCCTTTGGGCTTCCACCACAGCTGGTAAGATAGAGATGGATCATATCTACCATTGCAAATCAAGACCCTGGTGGCTTCTTCAGAGATCTGTGTGGCTACCTATTCTTTGAGGCTTGCTTGGTGCACAGTTTTCTCTGCTGACATCTCTTCCCCTCTCAATCTTTTAATTTATGGTGTCTTCTATTATTTCAAACTATGTTTTGAGAAGCTGATGTTAGATTTTTTCCATCTTTATTTCTTCCATTCTTGAGCTCCAGATTATGCTTCTCTTAACCACTTGGCTTCCAGGATTTTTTCCCTCCTTCCCACATTCTAATGCCACTGCTTCTGTTTACCTTCATGTCTCCCATTCTGTAGCAACAGGCAACTGTTAAGATCGTAGCTGCATTGCCAAGCTCTGATCACAGCAGTACCAAAGGGCACAGGAATTAAAGTACTTGTAGCTCTATATGCAGATATTCTGATCATTCACTCCTATCTTTGGAATGAAAGCTGCTGCAGGAACAACTGGAAAGTTTACTTACACAAGGCTCTCCAGTTCTGATGACATGACATCTCAGATGCTGAATGTAGCCCTGGAGTATAGTCAGTATGCACTAATAAACTAAGCAACTGGCCATGCCTTTGTGATACTATAGCAAGAAGAAACAATAAATTAATCATGCTTGAAATTCATTAGAAAAATGGAAACCTGGAACCACCCATTTACATCAAAAGTATTTTCAAAATACATATGCATTTGGGAAATTATTCTATCCCATATTTCCTAGTTCCTGAACTAAAGGATGAATGCATTGTATGTACTGTTGACTGACTGGAACAAACTATCATCTGTTTGGCCTGTGAGCAGTGTTACTTATAATAAATACACAACTGGAAAAGTTGTTCATTGCATACACCACTGTTCAAACTATCAACAGCTTTACTGTGGTTTGCTGCAGATGGTTGTGGTGGGTTGACCTTGGCTGGGTGCTAGGTGCCCACCAAGCTGCTCTACAACTCCCTCACTCTCAGCAGGGCAAGAGGGAGAAAATAAGATGGAAAAAATCCCGTGGGTCAAGATGAAGGCAGTTTAATGAAAGCAAAGCAAAGGACACGTGTGGAAGCAAAGGAAAACAAGCTTTATTCCTACTTCAGCAGGCAATGTCTGGCCCCTTTCCTGGGAAGCAGAGCTCCAGTATGTGTAGCAGTTATTCTGGAGGACAAGCAGATGCCCCCCACTCCCCTTTTCCTAGCTTTTATTGTTGAGCTGATGTCACATCCCTTTGGTCAGTTTGGGTCAGCTGCTCCACTTGTGGCCCCTCCCAAGATCTTGTCCACCCCATCCCACTGGGAGGGGGGAAACGTTGAAAAGAAAACAGCCTTGGTGCTGTGCGAGCCCTGCTGAGAAGTAGCCACAACATGGGTGTTATTAACACCTTTCTAGCTCTCAGTACAAAGCACAGCACTATGAGGGCTGCTATGGGGGACATTAATTCCATCTCAGTCTGATCCAATACAGTGTTATCTGGAAAGAATGTCTATAAATGTCATTAGGAAGGACTGATAGGAAGTGGGACCATAAAGAAATGACCTCTTTTTAACTGTAGTAAACACACCCGAAGACTTGGAAATAGAGGAAACTAGGAAAAGTAAGAAGTCCACATCTACTGGTGAATAATCATACCAAATTAAAATAGGACTTTGAAATACAAATTTGTATGCATTTTGATTGAAATTCATCACTGCTGTAATGGTATTTATTTGAATAAATGAAGGACTAGGGAATCAATTCAGAAAGAATTCTGTGGTTCATTTAAGCATTGAGGGGCTGTGCACTACAATAAAGCTTCGTTTTTCTTTCTGCTTTTTAAAGCACAAAATCAAAAGTAGATCATTTTTGTGATTGTAGAATGGGAAGTGCATTTTACAGGTGATTTACACTGCACATATAGCTATACATTATTTATGTGTCCACTATGTGTTTATTCTATATAATGAAAACTTGTTAGAGTCTTAGATTGCTAAAAAATGGGGGAAAAAGAGTTTAATGTGAACAGTACATTGTAATCCAGATTATGCATTGTGCATTTCTTGTAGTTTTGCAATGAGGGATAAAAGCACCACACAGGGTCCTGTCAACCTGTAGTGTTAACCATGGTTCAAGAACCCAGTCTAACATTAATTAAAACAAAACAAACCAAAATGAATGTAGATTGCAGAGATACAGAAGACACTGACAGCTATGGAAGTCACTCCTATGATCTTGGTTAGTTGTATAGTACTAAAGTCAGAGGCATTTCTATTGACGCCCTAGAGGATTAAACATGTTCTTCCAAAGGTTTGCTTAAGATGTGGTTATTAGGTTACATTTGATTTTTTTTAAGAGGTAGAAAATCAAATATGGATTTAAAGAAATCCATATTCATACAGATGCCAATCAGTTAACTTCTGTCTCCATAAAGCTGCATGCCAGATTTAAAATTATTCTCCAGGGATCTCCTTTTAAGTTAAATTCCATAGTCTCATATATATGTTTTATGACAGTTTCATATAGGCCCAGTCACTTCGTCCTTCTAAAAAAATGAATACAATCTCTACTTCGTGCACACTCTACTGTTTATTTTTATTTTAAAGTCAGATTGAATGTAATATATTAGAAACACTTTAATCATTTAGCTATAAGAATTCACTCAATAGATTTTTTTCCTCTCTTTTTAATAGGACTTTCTGAACAGAGTTCTTTTGATCTCCTTGACTGCTTTCTATATTGTAAGTCTAATCCTATATTTAAACATTTTCCTACATTTCATCAAACAGTCTGATTTAAATTTTCCTTAATCTAGCTAGTCATATTAAGCTACTCCTTCACTTCACATTGTAGAGCATGTCATTTCCTTTTAAAAATAAATAAAAATAAAAATGGTTAATGAAAATGACTGCTACAACATATTTGAAAATACTCCACAATTTAGCATCACAAAAAGTGAACATTTAAGGATTCTGCTTCTAAATGCCACCCTAATTAAAGGAACGTTCCTTTTAAATGTGCTTTTTTCACATGCATAAGAGGCCTTATTCAAATGAAGGGGAAGACCTTTCACATACATGAGGCTATAATAGAGAGCTTAGCATAACTTCTACCTGATTTTCAATGCAAATGGCAGAGGAGAAGTTAGTGTGTTGATGCAGATTATGGTTTATCCTTCTCACACACCACAGAATTCTTCACGCTCTGGAAATATTTTGCTTATCAGTGAGAAGCAATGATCAACACCTCGCACCCCCAATCCCAGAGAGACTCGGAAAGTGAGATCATCAATATTCAGATATAGTCAGATTCTCACGGTTCCAGACTATTAATTTGCTCCTAAACTGAAGGTTTACTGTACAAATTGCAATATAAACATTTTACTGCTACATATCAAATATCAAATAGAGTGATTAAAAGACAACTTAACAATGTTATACTGGTGAAAAGCAGCAGACAGTTGGTATTTAAATGCATTATATGCAGGGAGACTTCCTTTTACTCTTCATCGAAAAAAATTACTACTTCTATTTTCATCTATACAAAAAGCACAATGAAGGAAGAGATTTCTATGAAGAAGGAAGAGATTATATGGCAAATAGTCTCAAATTAGACCTAACAGGTGCATATGTTGTTCACAACCCTTTAGTCAGCTTCTGTATTTGCTTTCGACAAAAGCTTGAAGTCACTGCTCATGTCACACAAAGGTTCTCCTTTCTCGGAAAACAGGCACAGTTTATTACCTGATACCAGAAAGAGACGAGACATAAAACCACATGAAGCATCACAGCCTAGAACAAACTAGCTGATGCTAACACTAATTTGAACTAGCATCTCTGACTGCTCAGGAGCAGCGTTAGAGTTGAAGAGAAGTGTATGTTTGGTGTGTAGATTTCACAAGGTTTCCTCACCATCCTGCTGGACTCAAGATAGCTCTAGCCTGCCTTGAAAAGAAGTGAAAAAGGTAAAAAATACAAGGAAAAAAAAAATCTCTTTCTTCTCTATTACGCCAAAAATTTGCCCCTTTCTGTTGGTGTCAATCTTCTCTAGAACAATATGGTGGGATTTGAGATAGATCTTTGCTTAGAACATCATAGTGATAGCATTGTCATTTTTAGCATTTTTTCAGGTATGTTCCAGAATGCCCTGCTTGAAAAGCAGAGATTTTGTTTAGTCAGCAATTTAAATGAGGAGAGTATTGTTTAGTCAACAATTTTCAAGGTGGCTATACTTCTGATATTCCAGAGTTTGGCTCCGAAGGAGTCCAGAAGATCTCTGACTTGTAATGTGCCATATTCAATAAAGGTCATGGGGACAGGGTTTTGTGTAACAGAGGCATAAAGAAGTCAGTTAGTAGTCACTTTTACATTTCAGGTGTATCAGCACATCATGAAATGCTCTCCAGAATAACAATGACCAGGCATGTTGACAATTGTGGTGGTTTCTTTCAAATCGAGACCTTGCTGCTATACTTTGTGTCTTTTTCGCAGTGAGACTGGATTGCTGTGCTTCTGTGCTATGCCGAATTATGAAATAGCACCTTTTGGAAGCTAGAGCTGGCTTTAGTTCAGAGCATTCTCCTTGATGAGAAATTTGTTTTACTGAAATCACAGCATGGCATACCTGGAGTGCCTGAATGCCTCTGGATTTCCAGACACCATCAAAATGTTGGTTGTTTTTCTCCTATTGAAAAAAAAAAACAACTAACCAAAAAAAAAAAAAAAAAACGAAAAAAAAAAAAAAAAAAAAACAACGAAAGAAAACAAAAAAAAACAACAGGAAAAAACAACAAAATATGGAATTTTCCAACTCATTTGCTCCAGTTAAACTGAATCATTGGGAGGAAAACTAGGCCAGTGACAAGCTCTTCTGAAAATTCTCCTCTAGATAACTCAGGATGCCTGCAAGGTGTCTGTAGTACGTCCTCACACATTTTTACGTAAGGTTCCAGAAGAATAGTCTCCCCAAGACCTAAAGCTTCTCTCAAACAGACTGAAGATTCTAATTTACACACACAGATGAAGAATGCAATTTTTGTGGGAGATGTCTTGTTTATACAGGTTAAGTATAAAGTGTTTGGTGATTTTTCATGCTGGCTCATTTCTTTAGCACTGTCATCTTTTACAATGTAAAACCACATCTTAAGTAGCAGATCTGTCTTCTATTTTACATACCATCAATGATAAGTTTAATATAACTTCACAAATTTCCTAAACTCTAGCTAAGATCACAATAAGATGGAAATAAACTAACTGAAAGACAGTCCTGAGAATACTTTTTGCTTGATTTAAACATCCAGAGAAAGCTCTGAATATCAGACAATCTCTAGATCATCTAATTGGAATAGGTTTTAAAAATGGTACTATGTATATTAAAACTGACAAAAGCTCTTAAAAAACATCATTATTTATGCCCTTCTATAAATCCTTAGAAATGCAATGCAAATACCGATGTTATGTCAAGTAATGGGGTAACATGGCTGAGATCAAAGTCTCAGCAGATTTCTCCCAAGAGAAGGAAGAACAGAACATGCCCTTTTAATTTTGCAACTTTTTTAATATGCAGTGGACTTGTTTCTCAAAGAAACGCTACCACTGCTTCATGTATGACCAAGCAAACACTTAAAATAAGTGCTAAAATATTTCTGTCTCAAATCACTATGAGAAGGTGCAAAGAGTCTTAAAAATGTATCATTTTTGAAAGTCAGCTAAGAGGATTTTCTGTGAGCATTAAAAATGTTGCACAAACTTAAGACTCAAACGATCATCTCATTCTTTGCCTTACTTGCAAATGTCATCAGTTCTTTTCAGGAGACCTGTGAACCCTTCAGTTGGTGTCCTGGTGCATGAGTAGTAAAGGAAATTATTTTCCAGTATTCAAAACACAAGAAAATACAGTATAACAAACAAGAAATTTGACATTTCCTTAGTTTTCACATGTCAAAAGTAATTATTAAAGTTCTGAATAACCCCAGGCAATAGACCATAAAAGACCTGAGGCTTTACAAAGAGGTCTATGAGATAAGAATCTAAACCCAGAGTACAGTAACTAAGCTTCCCACTTAGTGAATGTAAGTTAGATACCTGAGAAAAATGATCCTTACAACCCAGTCAAAAACAACACTTAATACAGTTGTCTTTCTTAACTCCTATGATTTTGCAGAGGTTGAATAAGTGGTTCAGGGTTGCAAGTGTCTCTCTTTGCAAGGATAGCCATAAGCACAAGTCCAGAAGACCATTTTTATAGACAAAACACTAGCGTTCCTATGTATGACATCATCATGTGTTCACAAAGAACCCAGGAAAATTCTTTCAGTGAGTTAAAATTTAGTGTACACCAGCTCTTCTTAAATGCTATGTCACAGCTTGCTTTCCACTTTCCTGAGAAATATTGCTGTTTTATATATGCAATATTATTCCATAATTCTCAAGCACAGTGCTTGTTGCACCTTACTTAAAAGAGCTGCATCTCAAAGAGGTACAGATACAACACAGCTATAGGACAGTATAACCTATTCACTGACTCTAGGATTTTCTTTCTTTCAGGAATTTCCTCAAATCCACATACTGTTTTTAGTGCACTATTTTACATTCGGATTTTCCGTTTAGCTGAAGAATGTATAAAAACTTGTGCAGCCCCAAAACTCCCAGTTGACCACAGAGAAAAGATAGACCACGAGTATCAATTATCCCTGTCAACTGTAATTTACACTTGGCTAAACTACATGGCAGATCTCTTTCTAGATGCTGTAAAAGGTATAATGTATGCAGTCAAATAAAAAAATTGTCTTAATAATATTATGCTACTGTAATGTTTTGCATACTGAAGGAATGCCAAAAAAATTTAGATGTTACACAGAAGAATCTGTTTGAATGTCATTTGTATAGTCCCTCATAATCAAACAGAACCAAGAAAAGTAAGAAAAAATTAGGCTGGGTAAATGGATAGAGCTCTGAAATTCTGGAATAATGTTGAAAATGTCATTGATTTTATTGTCTTATCATTCCTATTACTTGTATGTCTTTCTATACTAATCTGTTAATGCTTGTCCTTAGCTCAGTTCGCCAGCCATTCAGGGTAAGAACAGTAATATTACTCTATAGTTGCCTAGTATGATGAGAACACACATTTTACATTCTTCATACTACAAGCCTATAAAGATTAAATAGCAAACCATTTTAGCATGCAGCCTGACAAACTTACCTTCTCTAGAAGTAGGATATGTTTTTCTACTACTCCACCTGACATGGCTTCAGTACTGTTTTACAAAGAGGTGTCTTTAAAACATCCCAAATTTGTCTTGAAATTTTCTTGCCCATGTCCTGATCAGACTTGTTCTGGCCAAGCCTGTGAGAAGTAAAGGAACTCTGACCACAGGGGATGTAGCTGGGAGCAGATTTAGATAATGACTCCTGGAGATTTATTGCTAACAAGGCAGCAAGACTGATTCCTTGGCCATAGAATTTAACTCTTGCTACTAACATGTTCTGGAGTGTCAGCTTCCAATACGGAAATGTTGTGTTCTTAGTCCTTATGGTGAGGTCTAGAAAACCAATTGCAAATCTGTGGTATTTCCATTTCGCTAAAGGTAAACACCCAGTACTATTTTCTGTCTACCTATTTCTCAGTCATCTCTGCCTGTTGCTGCTTCCTATCCCCTTTTTCCCACAAGGGGGAGTGAAATTTTATTGCACAGCTGGTATTTGCAGCACTGCTCATCCAACAGCAGGACAGTCAGATGACTATGGAAGTAGTTGCAATACATAGGCTCTGAGAAGAAGAGCTGTAAGGAAAAAAATAAATCGAAAAACAATGAGTGAAGAGGAAGGTACAGACAGGTTCTGAGGTGGTTCTCTTTAATGGTATTTTAGGTTCTAACACCTTCGTACAGTGTGAGAATGTTAGAGACCCAAAAGAATCCCCACTTTTTCAAATAGTAACTACGGAAATAATCAAGTATTTTGCACAAGGTATATATATTCAAGTCCAAGACGTCACTGTGTACATACTTAAAATGGGAATAAGGAATGGAGTTGCAAATCATTTCAATGATGAATTAACATGGTCATGGTATTAAGTCACACTTACTATAGGGTAAAAACCCTGCCGATCATCTAAATGATGGTCATGAAGATTGTGATGTTCACGTTATAAAGTTTTAGGTCTTCACATGATAGCAAAGGAGCTCTGAATTAAAAGATTTAGGAAGTCTACACCTTTTCCTACTCTTACACAGCTCAAAATTAATTATTGCAGCTGCAATGCTTGGCACCAATACATACTTGTAGGCTTACTGAAGTCAACAAAACTCTGCGAGGCCAAAGAGTACCTCAAAACAAATCATCTTCCAAGACTGGGGCCTGGAATTGTTTTGAAGCACAGCAGCTGTGTGAACATTATAATTAGAATGTCCTCATCCTGCGGTCAAATTCAAACAATACCCTCATCTTGACTGGGCCTGTTCCTACAAGTGAATACACCAACTTCAAATCGTTTGTCAATTAAGGCATACATATACTAGCAACTTTAGCTTACTTTAGACATCTAAGGTTACAATTCAGATTGCTGAAATTTAGAGACCTAAATGACCCATGGTCAATGGAGAGTGGAAACTGTCTTCCAGGAGTGATTCAAAGCAACTGCTCTCAATTTCTTAAACGCAATGGTATGTTAAACTGGTCTGATTTGATACACCGACTTGAAAGCCCACCTAATCTCAAGCAAGACAAAGACTTCAAAAAATAAGGATTTTAAAAGGAAGGCATGGGAGACTGTCCTCTGAGAATTATAATTCATGATGAAGATTTAAAATAAAGCTCCACAGAATAACTGGAAATTAACAGTGAAATTTTGATTTTGTAACAAAATATTATTAACTACACAGAATAAAATAAGACAAATTATCAAAATTATTCTGTAATAGATAGCTGTTTAAAAAAGATACACCATTTAAGGTTTCTTCTTTTTTTTTTTAGTTTTTAGAAAAAAAAAATTTGCACACAAGACTTCTCCAGTTATCAGAAGAGGCAATGGGAAACAGAGAATCATGAATGACAGTCATGGAACTAAATAAAGGAATCTAATTTTCCAACAAATGTAGGGGATGCTGTAAGCAACTGGAAAAAAGTGGGCCTTCTTAACTGTGTATTGCATGGAAACAAAGGCCCTATTGCTGAACAACACAAGCATATCGGCACTTCAGGCATGAATAACTGCAGGTCAGAGTATGTCACGACCATGAAGCACCAAGAGGCTGATGAGAGATCAGAGGAGTGCTGAATGTCCTGATTTCTAGAGATGAATTGAGATTGTGAAGCCTGCAGACCCTGGCTGTATAGTGTTCCTCTGCAAAAGGGCAGGGCTTGGGCTCTAGTCCCTGCTTGCCTGACACAGCAAACCTCACCAGAGGCCCAGCCTAGGCTACAAGAATCTCCTATCCACTCTGCTGCTGCATCTTTCTGGAAACAGGAATGGTTATTCCAGCAGACAGCACTGCCAGAATGACTGAAAAGTTTCTTTAGCCTGACAGCCTTTCAGCAGACTGGTCCCCCTTCTACCAACCCTTTACAACCACTCCAGCAGGAAAAAGGGTCTGGGCTGAGCTCAGCATCCTGAAATACTGACACAGTATTTCTCCTAGTTCTGTTTCTCTCTTTGGTCCTTTTCCACCCTCCCACCTAGAGCAGTAGCTGGATTGCATGGAATGGATGTATCTATCTCCTGCTACTCCTCTCCCCCCACACCAGCCACCCATGCCGATAGGTACAGGAGGGGATAGGTTTCCCAGTGACAGCTGCTGCTGGTGATACAAAAAGGCAAAAAGTTGTTTCCTTGAAAGGAGTACAGTGACCTACGGTGAGGAGGGGGTTGGACAGTGCATTTCCAGATACTGCAGCTGCAAAGGCTGGATGATCTTAGTCTAAGACACGAACTACTAGAAACCATTTCAGATTTCAGACTTCCTTTCTCTGTGTCCCAGCATTAATTGAAAGTGGCAGCTTCTTGTTCTCTCTCCTTGTCCCACTTTCCCAGGCTAGACTATCCTACCAGGAAGTTTGTGGTATGGATTTTGTACCCCTATAGGCCAGGAAGGAACTGGACAGAAGTTGTGTACCACATTCTGTCACCACTTAGAATCTTGCTTTCTAACAGTCCGTGCACTGACAAGCTAGAAATAACAAAATCTTCACTCTGGATCTTGCAGGTCTGAGGTACCTATTCTAGAGAGTAGATATATTCAAAGATATCACTGTGTTTCTACGTATTATCTCAAGTCATCTTTGTACAGTCTGTAGGCTTTCCCTACTGCCCTTGAAAGCTGATAAAATCCTCCATTAATTGGATAGAGAATATATATATCAAAAGTAAGCGCTCTATACCACCTCGCTGAGATGCCTACAGCTGCCTACTGAGACACCTAAATTGATGTTCCAGGCCAAAAGGAATCATCTCCATTCTCTATATTGACATGACATTTCTATTTTTAAAAGTATCAGTAGTGGATTGCACTACCATCCTCTGAAAAGTTAGGAAAGAAAATAGTGCTAGAGAGTCTGCGTCATGGAATAGTTTAATCTTCTGATAGGAATATGATAGGAGCACACCAGCTTCAAGTCTTGCTTTCCCTGTTTTGAAATATAAACTTACACTTCCATCTTCCATCTTCCACATCATGGGCAAGTATAATAACCACTGCTCTACAAAGTCGGTCTTTTTTTCCCCTCAGTTTCTGTTGATGATGCTATTCCACTTCACATAAATAATTAAAAATTACTGCTAAATAATAAATATTAAATAAATGGGCCAGAGAGAGAGCAGGAGAACTACTGGCACTAAGATCTTTCTCATAACATTTTTACATCTTTTGTTGGGATTTTTTGGCGGAAACGTCTCGGTTTTTTAATCTGGATTCCAATTAAAAAATAATTATTAAAAAAATTTATTACATTATTTTCCCTGACATCTATATAATAATTTGGAAAAAAAAAAAAAAAGAGAGAATACATACAGATATAAACATTGTTCGCTTTTCAAATCTCAGGCGGTAAATTCCAGAAACTAACCAAATCAATTACAGCACAGATGAGAATTGCAGAGGTAGGTGTATTCCAACTCACAGACTTGCCACATCTTATGGGAGGGTTTTCTTTTCTGTCTGCACATGAACATATATTCAGACAGTTGTGTAAACAGAAGGTGTATTGAAATCATGGAAACACAAAGTGATGTTAAACTCCTGAAGCAGCTGTTGAAGCAGAAAATGTTTGCAAGCCATCGCTCATCTTCCAACCCTGAGCGTCTTCTGCTTTCCAAATATTTTTCTCCCTTTCCTTAAAAATGCTAACAAACTAATAACCCGTTCAGCACTTATGAAACACTGCATGAATGCCAAGCATGAGGTCATATCTTGAGCAGTCTTTAAAAGAAGGACCTGAAAACTACAAAAATTAAGCACCAGGTACTAAGTAATTGAGGTGTAGCAAAAAAATCCCCAGATACAATTTCATTTTCAGAGATTCATTTCTTCCAGGAATGTAAGCCATAGGCTTGCACACTGTCTTTCTGCAGTTATTATAATGAACCATTTTTTATTGTGCAAATTGTAGAATACTCAGGAGATAAAATTTTAAGTGGGTATTTCAAAATGTGTTATTAGACAAGTATTTAACAATATACAAAGGTAGCACTTCAAACCTAACATCTGCGCTCTACAGTCAAAATGTATTTCATTACTCTAAATGGTTTCCCTATTCCCTATGTTTTTAATCCTTGGACATATTTATTCAAATTTAAATTTTCAAAATGTGCTGTTCATTGTAAACTAAGACTAAGAAAAAGCTAGTTTTGGCATTTCTTCTTTTTTTTTTTCCCCCCCTAGGAAGACCACTTTCCCCTAGCATTTTAGACTAAATAAATGGGTTTTAGTAACCAGCAACTGGCGAGTTTTACCTTGTGGAATGAACTTCCAGCAGTGTTATGTTACTGAAATGCAAATTCTGTTTTAAAATATAAAAATAGCTTGGTGCAGCTTTATTACTGCATACAGTCCTGCAGACCCTTCCTTCATAGAACTTGCAAAGTGAATATTCACCTTCAGATGGGCAGATGTGGTGGCTGATCTAGTTGCATAACATGGTGATGCTATGAAACAATGTTTGAAGGTTATTCAACCTCAAATTCACTGTTACCAAAATGCAGCACACTGTTCTGAAGATGTGCCTGCCATTGTGGGCTGAGAATTCACAGAGTCTGGTTTTGAACTAGAAAGGGTTTATGTCTGCCCTGTGACCAGGAAATAGGGCTGTTCCAGTTCTGGCTCCAATCCATTACCAGAGATTATATGATACGTTCAGATCTGAATCGGTCTTTCTTCCTCAAAATACAAAGGCATTAAGAAAGGAAGGGTTTCTTCCATACATCCCTCTATAAAAATATGTCTCAGAATTAAAACAACAAACTTGCTCCTCAACACAAAGGTTATGACAGCATGTATTAATGGCTAAAATAAATACATTTTCCCAACAAGACGAATTATGCACCAATATTCAGTACACCTGGAAAGGTCAGCACAGAACTCGTCTGGGAGCAGAACCAATAAATTATTTGTGTGATAAAAGCAATGTGTTGCCTAGAACAAAATGCACTGTGTTTTTTAACTCTGACAATTTATTTTCCTTATAAATAAAACATTATCCATGGTAAAACAATGTAGTGTGCAGTGAACAGAAATAATCTACAATTTTTAGCATGCACTTTAACAATGGTGTGAGTAACAGTGAAACAAGTTCAGCAGTAGATGGAGACTAAGAGCTGGCTCTACAGGTAGGAAGGAAGAACTGTGGTTATAAAGTTTCTAAAAATATTAAGAATTACAATCAGCTCCCATTGCAAGATGTGCAACCAGCTGGAGTGACAATTCATAATCACAAGGAGGTTTGTATACTCTTTCTCCCCAAATTTCCATTTGTTTTTGGGTTGTTTTTTTTCAGTAGCATACAGTACATTGTATGTATGCTGTGTTTGTCTTCACAATCCTTTCATGTATATTTTTTAATTCCTTTAATTTATGATGTGAATTTCTTTACTGTATATTTTAGTCAGAAAAAAGGTATTTTCAAAAATGTCATTAAAAAAATTATGTTTTGGAAATCTTTGTTTCTAGTCAACATGAAAGAATTATTTAGGTCATAACATGCACATCCTGCTCTCTTCCCCCAAGAAAAGCCACGGTAGAGCCTTCATTGACTGAAACCTTATGGACCCTCCTGCAAGTATCCATATGGAATTAAGGAAATAGCAGCTGCAACTTTTGATACATGCAAACTCTGTCCCATGGTACTCTAACTCAGGAACTTCAATATTTATAGATGACAAGAACGGATCAAGGCTCCTTCTCTTAAATACCTAGTTATGAGTGTTTTGACTTCAAGAGATGACCCTAAAACTAAGGATGTGCTGCTACTTTTCCAGCAATATGTGAATTACTCCACCTCATCTGTGATGCTTATGAAACACTGGCAAGACAAAGTGTAATAAGTCATGACTAATGTTCACTCAGCTGAGACAACTGTTCTTCTGTTATCTTCTTGGGTTTTTTTCTTTCTAAATTTAGCACTTCAGTCTCTCCCCTCCTTCCTCCATGTGTTTTTCACCCATTTTTTTTTCCAGAGTGTAAAACTTGGGGGGAAAAGTAATAGTAGAGATAAATACAGTATCTGCTTTTTGTACAATACTATAGCATATATAAGCACTGATGCCTTTTCCATGATTCTTTTCTTTTTTTGTTATAAACTATTTGATAATATAATTGTGTGCTTCTTTTAAAAAAATAAACAAATCTGTGAATGCATTTGTGAGTTACACATTAGCCTGAGACAAGAACTTTAACAGCTTTAACTCTTCATACTCCCCTAGCTGTGGCAGTATATGCAGGGATATTCCCTAGACTATGGGGTGAAGCTCCTGAATTTGTCCTGAAGCCTGTGTCCAGTCCTGATTCAGAGTCCACCACAGACATGTGTTACTATGAAAGTTTATTTATTTGTTTTTAGCAAAACACAGACATCTCCTAAACCTCTGCTGCCTTTTCGAACCAATGATTTACAGAAATAAAGAGAAGGTAATGGCATCTGTGCAAAATTTACTCACACGGTGTAGCATTCACCTGAACTCACCTTAGACTTCTACATCACTCCACTCTAATTACATTCAGTAGAGAGGGACAATCATCTTAAATCATACCTCTTACAAGGAAAGCCTAGAAAACTAGCCAGATATCTCTAATGTGGGTGTTGAAATGCAGATAAGCTGAATCCAGTATCTGTGGTCCATGGAACTGGGAGGAGAAGAAAAACTGATTTCTGTTCAGCTGATTAGCACTACAGTTGTTCTGATGGGAACACTCTTTCCTTCCTTATCCCCAAGATTTAAAAGGTTACCATTGGCAAAGACATTGTAAACTCAGTCCAAAGGATTCCATTGTAGTGCTTTCCATGAAGAAAAGTGTAATCATAAACTAACAATTTTACATAAAAGATAGCAACTGTATTTTCCCCAAAGAAATCCAAGATTTCTTAACAATAATGTTTTAATTCAGAAAACTTGGCATTAATACCTTAATATATACTAGAATGTAATTGTGTATAATATGTAATGGCACATGAGATATATTAAAGCTCTAAGTCTAAACAAATGAAGTAGAAATGAAGTTTTTCAGTAGTCTTGAACCATAGTAATTTGATCTCTTATTTCATGAGATTTTTTTACCAGCTTTTCATTCTGACCTAAGACTTTTTTTTTTCTTACACATCTCTTTTAAATTCTTTATTTGTTTCTCAACCAGGTCAGATTTGCATTTGAGTTTAAATATATTTTCATGTTTGTCACAATCAACATCAAAGGGTGATTTTTTTGAGGGAAGTTGCAGAGTATACCTCCTTTCTCCTTTCCCAGCGTTTTCCAATGTGTCACTCTGCTGAGGACAAATGTGTCATAGAATCACTAAGGCTGGAAACAACCTTCAAGATCATCAAGGCCAACTATCTACTAAACATTTTCATAACCATAAAATCATGTCTTGAAGCGCCACATCTACATGTTTTTTTGAACACCTCCAAGGGTGGTGATTCCACCACCTCCCTGGAGAGCCTGTTCCAATGCCTCATCACTCTCTCATAAATAAATTTTTCCTAATATCCAACCTAAACCTCCCCTGGCGCAACGTAAGCCCATTTGCTCTCATCCTATCACTAGTTATCCAGGAGAAGAGACCAACAGCTTTCCCACAACAACTTCCCTTCAGGTAGTTGTAGAGAGCAATAAGGTCTCCTCTCAGCCTCTTCTTCTCTAGACTAAACAATCCTAGGTCGCTCAGGCACTCCTAAAACCTGATAGGCTTCTAGGATGCCACTGCATTCCAGTACCCATTTTGGTTCATCTCCCATTAACTTCAACATGATAATAGGTTCCAATAGTCACTCAGAATGGAAATTAGGAGCTAGATGTTTGATGTGTTAGGCAAAGGGCAATGGCTGAAAGCCACCAGAAATTTAAGTTCCTATCTGCTAACAAAGACATTTTTACAGAATTGTCCTGAAGAAACATAAAGAAGATAGGACTGCATTCGTCAAAAGCAGAAAAAGAGTATTACAACCAGTGCGATGCAAATTACAGGAATTTGTACAAGAGTTTTGCATTCATGGTTGGGCAGGAAACACAGCTGATCCTCAGCCACAGGACAGTCAAGGTGTCAGCTTCTCTGTACCACTCTCTTTTCTTATCTTATCCATATAGTTTGGAAGAGTAACCATGAGGACGCATGAAGTCACTGATAGGTCTTGCTGTAAGTGCTTTCAAAGAATGTGCAAATTATCTGTGCAACAGGTCTATTACCAGGATAGAAATATTTTTACAGGAAACCTAGAAGTTCCTCGCAATTTATAAAACAAGATGAAAACATTGAAATCACATAACCATTTATTTCTTCTTCACTCTTTTCCTACTTAAAAATTCCAGGAACTTAGTGAAATTTCTCATGTAAACTAGAGGTAAGGTCCTGGAAACATCAAGTGCAATGCAAAATGTCAGTGCATAAAAACTTTTTCATCTTACATTTTACACTAAATCTGACTAAAGAACCTATCAAGAGACTTAGCAAATCATCTTGTCTTACTGTAAAGTAATTTACAGTTGCATTTGCAGGCAGGCATCAGCAGACTCAAAACCCATTACAGCCAAAGATAACAACATTAACTTAATCCTGACAGGCAAAATACTCGAGTCAATACAGTTGCAGGAATGGCGTGTTGAAATATCCAACTGCAAACAATCCTGAGAAAGGTCAGTGCAGCACGAGTGTTTAACAGTACGAGTGTTCCAGTCTGGTGTTTAAGACAAAGGTTATCACCAATGTCCAAATCAGAGAAATTCACACTGAGTCATTGCCTTTGAAGTTTTTACAACATCAAGCTTTCATCACAACCACAAGCAGTAGCATTCATGTACAACAAAGCCTTTGTTTTAAAACGTGATTAGAAAATGCATCTAACTCAAAAAGTGCACAGAGAAGTAGTCACCCATTTGTTTACGTATTTACATTTTTATATTTTTACATTTTGTAATCCTTCTGTCCATGATATCGGGATTACAAGGAAAGACAGGCAAATATCTGAATGTATGCATTACTTCCATGCCCATATTCCCTATAGCACTAGCAATTCCTAGATAGTCTATTGTTCTCACAAGATCTTTTGATTTATGTTAATAGCCAAGCTAGAAGATCTGTGACTTGACAGAGTATTCAAATGAAATACTAAATAAAGCTTAGCTGAATTCCATATTCAGGAGGACAGTTTTTTGTCAAGCACTAAGAACAAAATATAGCTATAAAAGTAGTAGTCATCCAATTAACAAAATTTCAAGAAAAGGAAGGAAAGAACTCCTGAAATACAATAGTACTTTGCTTCAAACACATGTTTATTTCAGGCAAATTACACCCCTTATTGATTTTGATGTTTGCAGTAAGCCTCTGATGCTAACATAGAAATAAAGCAGCCTTCATAGTATCTGTTAACTGTATAGCGCTGTTCCTCTAAACTTACTTACTGTCAATCTACTGAGGTCCCAATTTCCAGTTATATATGTAATTTTTCAGACTAGCTAATGTAAACCACATATATTTTAAGGCTAGTATTTGCGAGGTAACATTAAGCCAGGAAGCTTGTTCCTATTACTATTTTAGGTTCAGACTGCTAAGAAAATTACTTCTACAATTTTTAGACTTTGAGACCTCGTTTCTCTAGTGAATGCAGTGATGTAAGGGGCAGATTCAAGAAAAATAAATTTAGAAGTACAGGAAAGGCTTCCTTCAGCATTTTCCAATTGTGGTATGTGCGGCCTCCTCCCCAGACAGAGCAGGCAGAGCACACAGGGGGAGCTGAGCAGCTTGGGCCTGGCCGAGCAGTTTGAGGCCTCGGCCATTCGGCTCCCCCTCAGGGTGCTGAACTGGCGCCTCAGGGGCCGGAGCCCTTAGCGAACAGGCTCGGGGGTCGGGCCTGTCTGGGCTCTACCGTGTTTTGTTTCGGACCCTACCTGAAATCCGGAGGACGTGGTTCTTGACAGAGCAGCAGGAATGGCAGCCGGACCCTGCCCTGGGACAGGTTCTTCACAGAGCAGCAGGCCCGCCAGTCGGACCCTCCCCTGTGACATGGCATCCAAGGACACTTTCACCGATTGAGTGAGCCTGGGCCCCGCCTTTCGGGTGAGTGGTACCTCTGGCACTCTGGTGTCGGAGGTTTCCTCTTTATGAGTGAGTGCCCATTTTGGTTCAGCTTTCCTTAAAGTTAGGAATTCATTGTGTAATAGTTAGTTCCCAACAGACATTTGGACCTGTATTTGATCAGAAGGAGTGCTGGTCAGCCCTGGTGGCAAAAAAAACATTTTGGATAGCAAATGCTGTTTGTTTTGTGGGTGCCTCCGTGACACCAATAAACTAATATTTAGTATATTCTAGTAATGGGTTAATGCTCCATGTGAAGAGTAACATGTACAGTTAGTTATAGAAGATTATCAAATTACTCTTTGCTAGGGGGGGACAGTTATTATTACAATAATAACTAGCGCATTACTGTGTCATGATTCAATTTCTAGGAGAGAGCTGATGCTTCTCAGGGAGGGACAGTCTAGAAGGTTAAAGCAACCATGCTTCATTAAACAAATGCATACCACTAGATCAAGTGCCAATAATGGCATAACTGACATACAGCAGAAGAGGTCTACACTAGTGTTCTCACCTTGTTTCCACCAGTATGTGTCATTGTGTATGTCTGTACTGAGACCCAGCGTGAGCAAAGGGAAGAAAACAAATGATGCTTTCATAGGGAGAGATGGGCACAGCATACAAACGTAATTTATCAAAACAGAGGGGAGACTGGAGCTGAAAATCTGCATACCTGTGTGTCTCATACCTTAATTTACAAAGTGTGGCAGAGTATAATCTAGGGAAAAAAATAAGGACATTTTGGGGGGCACTTGTACTGTTGTCTCACTGTGGAACTATAGATGGAAATATGCAACAGAGACAATTATGGTTAATCCACAGTTCATGAAAAATGTCTGACTACCTGCATCTCCATTTTGATTTTATCTTTTAGTAGAATTGTAGGAGTTAACGTGCAAGTATTCACAGGTGTTAACATAAACGGAAATCTCCAGCTGTTTGCATAAATAATCTGCTCTTTATAAAACTTCATGAAGTTCAACATCTTATACCATTAATTCATTCTTTCTCCAGCAGTAAAGTCTAGCAGGGGGGCATCATGGACAGCTGACTGCCAATAATTTTTTAGGTATCCCAGCTACTTTTATTGCCATGGTAAGATCAAGCCATAATTTCTCCACCATGTCTCATTAATTATGTTCAAAAAATGGTGAAGCAAGAAGTGTATCAAGTGTTTATTTAAAGTGCTGCTATAGCACTTACAGTGCAGCTACGTACCCCCAAACACTCAAAAGGCTTTGACTTTATTACCAGTTCATTCAACCCACATTGACCATCTTTAGTTGAATTTACTTTGGGATTTTGAGTCAGTCTACTTTGCAGGGAGTATGCACACTTACTCACCTGAGCACTGAGGGTCAACATCTCCTCCTGAGTGTCCTCAGTGCTCCAGAAGAACTGTTACTCCTGTCCCTGGGGATGAATCACAGACCACTCAGACTACTTTGCCATAAAAAAAACCCATGGGAAATACCTCAGAAACCATAACACCATAGAGGATTGGTGAAGGCAAACTAAGTATGCAAGGCCAAGTTCCTTTGGCTACTCACAGCGATCATCTTCGGGCATATGATCAGGGCTGGGATAAGGAGATCAAGGCTGGGGTGCTCCCTAGCAGAACCATGCATTTGATCTACATGTTAAAGCACTGAAACGTATAATTACCTGCATATCTCATTACTGGGCTACTTTGGTTGATTCTGACTACCACTGAGATACAGATTAGGCAGAAAAGATGTCTTTTGACTTCTCTAGAAAGGACTCGCCGTGCTATTAAAAGATTACATGGGTTTTATGGAGAACTTCAGACGGAGTTGCCTGTGAAAGTGACAGTTCTGCACAAACGTGCTTGAGGTACATGTGCACGTGCACACACGTGTTGTTGGGCCTTTGCTGTAGTCCAAGCTGACGCTGCTCTAGGGACTAGCTGCCCCAGGGGCAGTCTGTGCACCACAGTGATTGCTAGGTGAGCGTGGATATTCACACCCAAGTGTCAACCAGCCTTCCAGCTAGCACAGCTAGTGAGTAAAATCATGAGTCTGCCTGGTTTCTCCCTTGACAGGAAAACTTAAATGTTTCTTTAGCTCCTTCAAGAAGTTCATGTCTATTACTACCACACTGTTTAAATCTTACCACTTGACATGCATGTCTGTGCTATTTTCTGTGGGGTTCAAGGTGGCGAAAAGGAAGCTTCAAGGGACATTATAGGTGTTGGTCATTTTTGCTACCCAGTCTTATTTCCTGATTTTATAACAGCCCAATCATCACACCTTTAGTCTGATAATTTTCACCAGCAGCAGGATAATTTTGTAACGACAATGGTAGTGTGGAAATTGAAAGGAACTGGACGTTTGCGTCTTCTGTCTGTGCTTGAGTTAGAAGAACAGTGGAGAAACAATACAAATCATCTTTTTCCTGTGTGTGTGTTTGTGTGTACAATACACACATATATGTGAGTGTACTTTCCTGTTCACTGTTTTGAAAAACTTTAAAAATAATTGAGTCCTTCAGCTATTGCCCCATTATAGTGGTAGAGAATTGGTACACCTCAAAACTTGCTTCTTGGATATAGTAGCTAATAAGCAATAGTTAAGGTTTTAAAGGCATGTTATTTTTTAAGTAACCTAAATTGTAGTACACTATCCATTACAGCAGCATATTTGGGGGCCACAAAAGGTTAATCACTCAAACTTAGTGCATAGCCATTATGACAGAGCACTTTGGGATCTTCAAACTAGGGTTAACGGACTTGCCCCCGCCTTAGTCACCCCTTATCTGTGCACCTGTGTAGTTAAGCACCTATTAGAGTACAAATTAATAGGTCTGAGGTACTTAAAATGGTCTAAAGACTTATATTGATGTAATCTGTTTAAGATGATGTAAAGGTTTAGCACAGATTATGATACTTCTGTATCTGAAAGCTTTAGTTTGGTTTATCAGCAAAAACCCTTCCAAGACATGGTTTGGAGGGAATAGAGGTAAAGAGCAAAAGAGGAAACATATGGAATGTTGAAGAATAGTTAAGAAGCAAAGGTGCCTATTTTACCTCAACACATACACTTGAAAGAATATACAAGTACAGATCTAGAAACTCATGATTAGCCAGGAGTACTAATAAGATGCTAGTCAATCTAGTTTATTAAATATCTCCCAAGTGTATTCGTGGGAAATTGCTGCTGACATTATTAGGCAGTTGCTAGATTTTTTTATTTGGGAACTATTAGAGTTGTTTGACTCTTTAAAAAGGTAGAAAGGAAATTTTAATTTCTGAGCTAAATATATACATTTTGACCAAATTTATTTAAACAAAAAAAATATATACAAAAGAGAGGAGACTTGATGGCATTCTTTGCCTCTTGATTTCCACCCAGTGCTGAGATAGCATAGATGTCACTTGTGATGGTTGCTGGGAATTGCTCGTTACCTAATTGTAGGTCATACTGTACAAGGAGGGGAAAACTAAGCAAGACCCTAACTGTCATGCTCCCTCATGTTTCAGAGCTCAACTGAAGAATCCTAAATTTGTTTGCCCTTATATATCCATCTTGCCTGTCTGAAAAAAAAGCAGGATTTTTACTACTGATTTGGAAATGTACATGACAATGGCTTTAATGCTCTGCATTTAATAAAATAAGAAAGCATTTAAAGATTTAAGATTTGTTAGAGTTTTAATATTTGCCTTCCTTCCAGAGCAATGTGAACTTTTCAGCCTGTGTGCTAAAGATTGAAGTTCCACAAAGATAAAAATGGACAATGTTTCTTTAGCAGACAATTTGTCACATAGCCTTTAAGTTTTACTAGCCCGGAGAGATATCCAACAACTAAATAGTGAGAGGAAAGTGAATGATTAGCTGGCAGACCTTCAGGCTACTGAAAGATAGTTTTAGTAGCCTGTCATGAAAATCTGTGGCCTCAGGCTGCGGGGCTACTTTTTATTTCCAAGCCTGTTATTGATTTTGGTATGAAGAAAATAATTTGGTATTGTTGCTTAAGGTGTCACTGAGAAAGGAAAAAAAAAAAGAAGAAAAAATCCCAACCACATGTTTCATTTGTTAACAGTTTTTACTTCAAATTTACCTTTTTATTACAACAGGGATTCAGCTGGTAGATGAAGGGCATTTACTACTTAAAGGTACTACCATCTTTATGAAACATGGCACACTAATCGAAAACACAAGTAAACTGAAAATTAAATTTAAAAGCCTATAATTTAGTATCTTCCTTGCCAGGAATGATGACTTTCATTTACGGAGGGAATCCAGAGCTGCTCAGGGTCAGTCTGATGTGTGCCATTTCAGGCCTATCGCGGAGGCTGATGGAGTTGATTAATTTCTTGGAACTCAGCTTTGTCTTCTCCAGCTCACTGAACAACTTCATTTCAGCTGATGAGTTCAAACAAGGGTCAGAGCAATCCTCATTTCTGACAACCCCACAAAATGGGAATTAATTTTATGAGTTAGTACTATTGCGTTCAAAACTAAGCAGAAAGCAGTCAGCTAACTTAACCTAAGGAGGGAAAGAAATACTCCATTTATGAAGCCTACTAAGATAGACTGAACTGTTTAAAAATACAGGAAAATATTTACATCAGCTGGAGAAAATGATTAAACATCCCACAGAATCTAATGCCTGAAAACCCGTTTACAGTCCGTGCCAGAGCAAACACTTAAATTGTAGCTGTTGCTCTTCATCGTTATTTAAGAAAACACATTCAGGTGGATTAATGAGTTAGAGAGAATTGAAAGATGCAAGGCAACAAGGAGAGCATACCTGCTTTAGAGGTAACAAGGCTACAAGCTCTAATTTTGTTTCAGTGGCTGCTGAGACATATTAAAGCAATGCTGCTCATGTAAGTAGTAATGGCTTTTAACATTATGAATATTGATACTCTTTCCAGAAGTATTTCACAATGCAGTCTTCAGTCTTTCTGTTCAAAGATGATTAAATACAAGGAACATTACTAAATGAATGCAATTATGAAAAACTATATATGAAGAACACTGCTTGAACTAATTGTATTCACATCTTTCAGGTACTGCTGGGACTTCTTGTAAAGATTTTTTTTATAACTATTATTTGCATAGAACGATCTGGAACTACTCCTATCTTGACATAAGTGCATAAGCTAAACTTAAATATTAGAAGCATTTTCTTAGGATGTTACTTCCAGCATTGTTCTTCCCAGTGCCTGGTTTGAAAAACCTGCAATGTCTGAAACACCCTCTAGATACGTGGAAGAGGCTTTTCTCTTTCAGTGTGCTGGGGTCTGGTTGAAAAACAGAGCTCAGGAACAAGGAAAGCAGCATATCCAGCAGCAGTGAATGCGAGTTTTCTCAAACAGACAATTAACTCTTCTTGATTTGATGTTGAAAAGTTCAAATATGGCCTTAAAATTGGGAGCTGTGTTCAAGTCTTCTGGTTTCCTATTCATTTGTAATCTGAGTAGTACAAGAAGCTAGGAGTTGTAGATTTTTGTGTTTCGTCTGATTTCTGATGTGAGTGCAATGTTTGATTTTTATCTCCACCAGTTCATAAGCATAAACTATTATCTTGCTCCTTTCTTCAAGATACAACACAACTCTGGCCACACGGCATGGTGGAAGTAGACAGAAAAGTCAAACGCAGTCAGATTACAAAGGTCATGTTGTTTTTATGTGATGTTTTATCTGTCCTCCAATTTATAAAAGGATCTAGTCATTCCCCAACTTGGTGGTCTAAAAACCTACAACATTCAAAAAATATCAATCCAACATTGATTCTCTGGAAGCCTAGAAAAAGAAATCCTATATTTAACAGAATAACCATGATCATGGATTTATCTTCCCAGAAAAATATCTGTTTCTATATGTTGTTAACAAACATATATGAGGACAATTTTCTAATTCAAATGTTACGATTTTTTTTGCAGACATCAGAGTTGTAGTTTCTACTTACAGTTATAGTTTCTAGTGTATTTTCAATATTTTTATTGTAATTATTTAAAATCAATGTATAATTATTTTTAAAGGTTTAAACCACCTACAAGTCTAAACCAGCAAAATTAGATCAGTACCAAGAAATATTGTTGTTTCTTTGTATTTTCTACATCTTTGATACGCAGATTTTCATAATAATTTCAGTACATATTGTTCAGACTTCTGACTAGTCTTACCAGTTTGAAAATCCCTAACGTAAGGCATCCAAATCAATCATTAGTAAATCATACATGGGGGTACATGCAATAAGAACATTGGTCCCGCGAGATTTCTAGCTGGTATCTTGGACTTCTCTTAGAATTGACCAAATGTTTTATTCTAAAGAAGCCAACATTTGTTTAGTTCATAAAGGCTAAAAAGCTAGCATTTTTATAATATATAATTTTGTCTGGTTTTCTGGTTCCATGCAACATATGAAAATAAAATCAGCTTTCCAAGGGTAATAGAAGGTAATAATAATTTAAGAGTTTCAATAAATCAGGTAGCTATTGGATTTGGGGTTTTTTTGCAGCAATCTGATCAGATAATAGAATAAAACTTGAAAAAGACCTGTTTTGAACCTCAGATGCTTTACTAAATGTAGTAATTCACCCTTCTTCTTGCAGCATCTTCTATTTACTTTATTAGTGGATCTAGCAAAATGTAATATTCTACCAATCGATTTATCTAATGATTGATTCTAAAAGTAGTCAAAAATCCCAGCAGTTGTTTACTTACATTCATTTCATAATAACATTTTAAATGATGATAAAATGCATATGAAAACAGAAGAGGAAAACATATATTTAAAATGATGCACCTGAGAAGTCTAATGTAAAGATTTACTATTCAAACCACAGAGAATGTTTCTTTCTTCAAAATGCACAAACCACAAATGCTTAAAAAAAACCAAGTCATACCAAAGTACAAGGGAGCAATCTTTTGTGTTGTTTGGCATAATTTTGCACAGTCCTTTCTGTGGAGGCAATAACAAAGACATGAGCTTTCTTTCCTAGCAGTTCATGGCAGTGCCTATGCAGGTGTTGGTTTTTAACTCTGCCCCTTTTCTCAGTCTTTACTTGCCTGGGAGACTGGGAGATGAGTTCGAGCTGTTGTTTATCTCTATGATGTTCTGGGTTGCCCTCTTATATAAAGTTGACTCATGAAATCGTAAATTTTGGGTTCAAAACACAAATCGCATTTGCTGAGAGGAATAAATGAAACACATTCCAAGTGACCCCTTCCAACTTTCATTGTTTTGTATAATGAAAGATATGGCAAATCAGTAGCTGAGAGACAGAAGACAAAAGAATAATTTCTACTGTCACCAATGAGTGCAGCATTTGTTGAAGCACAAACTCTGTGCTGATGGACTACGTGGAGTTTAGGAGTTTTCCTTTAACAGATGATGTTTGACACTAACTCATGTAAATCCTATAAATCTTCTTGTCTAAAGAAGCTGAGATCTTGACGCAGATCTTATTAGCAGCAGGCATGAATGATACAATGTTTTTAATTGATAAATGTATTTACATTATCAGGTATTTAGTTCAGAATAAATTGCTCCATTGTAATTTGCAATGGAACATAGCAAACTGTGAATAACAGCTTGAAATGTCACTATGACAATGAACCTTAGCTACTTAGAAGTGAATTTTTCTGTAAGTCTTCTTCAAATAGAAATAGTTATCATTTGGATAGCAAGACAAGAGAGGCAAAAATCTGTGCATGGTTTAATTCCAGGACAGAAGCCTTGAAGTGCTGTGAATCACTATCCATGGCCTACGATGGTATCACCTTCTTCAGGGAAAAAAAAAAAGGGGCGGGGGGGAAGAATGTACGTGTAACCTCTCCTATTACTGGGTTTACTTAAGTAATTAAGCATCCCATTTGTAACTGCAATTACTAGTTACCAGATTATATACAATAATGATTAAAAGGTACACAGAACACTGAAAGTGGATGGGGAGAGTTACCTGCAAGTGGTCACATATTTTGCAAAGTGAAAATCTATCTTCTTAGACTCATTTTCCTGTTTGTCTGTTCTTCCAGCATGTGCAAAACTTTGACATTGCCTCTGCTTTCCCAAGTCACAGGATGATAATTTATGTTTTGCTCACAGCTATCCACAGTGCATCTAACCCCCACATCAAGAAGTCTTATTAGGATGGTTTTACTTTTTCTTTTGCTCAAGAAGAGAGGAAGTTAGGCTATTAAAATCCAGTCCTACTATTTATCCAGATTACAATGCTGTGCTAATTTCTCTATTGATGCAGTGACTCCTCAGCATTTGTTTTTTTCTGTGCCAGAATGAAGTCAGACTGTGAGTGTCATAGATTACAAATTTCCAAATCCTTCAAGACAAGGATTACAAGCAGTGTAACTTGTATTTTGGTTGCTGCAATCTACTTCAAACGCATAGGCACTGTTTATGTAATTTTCTGAGTAGTACTGATGACAGTTAAAATCAGTTGTGGATCTGCATAACCCTACATGATAATTTTTTTAATGAAAACAGATTTCTCAACAAGAATTTACACAAATTAGAATATAAAGATAATTTGCAAAAGTCAAGAGATTAAAAATTATACAGGGTTTTGTGCTTTGAGATGTTGAGAACTCTGAACTTCCACCACCATCAGGAGTCATCCTGTCAGTTGTAGAACTGCATTTCATTGGCACTGTACGGTATGAAATCAAATCGATCTTTCGATAGCACGAATTTCAGCCACAATTTTAAGATCAGGAAAATGTAGATATGCTTGTATCTGTGTAGGCTGTAAACTGGAGTTGCAGTTTTTCCTGCAGTAAAAAAGGAAATTATATACTATTTTAAACTAACTATGGGATGAAAAATGAGAGTGACTATGTACTGGAGTTTGACACAAACATTATGCTTATTTCAAACACCACTATTTCTGCTGAAATAAGCATGGAAATGTTCTAGCAGACTTCTGGCCCCAGTATATTAAAACAGTAAGACTTATTGAAGCCTAAATTAATACATAACAGCAAACACTTCCGTATCAGCTACTTGCCATCTCTTCTTGTAACACAAGAAAATGGACAATACACATGAGAAATGTGTGCTATCCATTCAGAGGTCTTCAAATAGTATTACTTAATTAATCCCTGTAGAATACAGTTCTGAGAAGGGTATTATCTAGTTTCTCTCATTACTGAGTTCTCCTCTATATTAACAGTGTTACACCAATGGTTTGGCAAACTGTTATGAATTGGAATTGTACATGTATTTTATCATCCTTAATTCAGGCTTTTGCAAACAAGACCTCACAGACACCATGCTTTGCTGTGCTTTCTCCATTTATACCTCGAAAAGATAAAACACAGATTGCAGCTGTTGTGACACTGCTACTCAGCCCTAGATATTCACTGCTAGTCTGGTAATCTGACTTTAAGGGACCAATTTTAGGGAAAATGTAATTTAGACATTCTGTCCATTGAGTTTTAGGTTCATCTCAGCTTCTCAGTAGCTTCACCCCTAGCATTGTCAGTTATTCTGTTCCGAGTGATTGCTCATGAATTAATTAATATGCAGTCTCTGATGCACCTGGCCACCACACTGAAGATGTTGAAAACTGAGACCTGGGAGAAGATATGAAAACCTTGGGATAAATTTTGAGTTCTCCACACAATGAGATTAATGAGTTCTTCAGAGTCAATAGGTTGTGAAGATCTCTCATCACATTTAAAGATTCACCCCAATCGTAATTACTAACAAAGGACACAATGACTACCTCTAGGGCACGAGCTCTGTCAACTAAGTAAATTTGATTCCTCTTGCAAAGAACAGGAATCATGATCCTTTCTTATACACACTGATAACTGAATGTGCAAAATAAATGGTAGATTTGATCTGAGGAGATCCTCTGGAAAACAGATAAAAGTATAGGTTTTTTCCAAATCCTTGAACAATTTTCCCATTTCATCATCTTCATGTTTATTTCGGCAAGTACCAAACACAAAATTAAAGAAAGAAAAAAGAAATGTTGCAAATGGCAAGGGTACAATAACAAAAATATAGTAAACAATCCAACATTGGGCTTATTTTCTAAAAATGAGTAAAAGACTAGTTTAGAATAGATGAGGTCAAAAACAGTAAAACCAAAAATTTTCATTTTGAATTACATTCATTGGACTTCCTATGTATTTTTCATATTCTAAAATACTAGTTACGATTTGTAGTTTTATACAGCCAGAGACACACTTGCTTTTCAGTATTTACTATAGGTAGGTTTTATTTGTGAGTTTTTTCAGCTTAGTTTCATTTGTAAATTAACATCAAAGCCATCACAGAATCACAGCATAGGTGAGGTTGGAAAGGACCTCTGGAGGTCTTCTCATCCAACACCCCTCATCAGACAGGGCAATCTAGAACAGGTTCTGATGGCTTCTGAATATCTCCAAGATGGGAGACTCCACAACATCTCTGTGTAACCTGTGCCAGTACTTCCTAATGTTCAGATGAAGCCCGCTGTGTTTCAGTTTGTGCCCATCATCTCTTGCCCTCTCTTCAGTTATTCATACACATTGATGAGTTCCCCTTTGAGCTTTCTCTTCTCCAGCCTGAACAGTCCCAGTTGTCTCAGCATCTCATTATATGTGACATGCTCCGGTCTCGTCATCATCTTAGTGTTTTTTTGTTGGACTCTCTCCTGTAAGTTCATATCTTTTGTAGCCCAGAACCGGACCCAGCACTCCAGGTGTTTCCTCACCAGTGCTGAGTAGAAAGGAAAGATCGCCTCCCTTGACCTTCTGACAACACTCCTCCTAATTCAGGACACCATTTGCCATTTTTACCACAAAGGCACATTGTCGGCTTGTATTAACTTGGTGCCTACAAGGAAGTCCAGGTCTTTTAATGCAAAGTTGTCTTCCAGCCAGTTGTACCCCAGTGTGTACTGGTACCTGGAACTGTTCCTCCCCAGGTGCAGGACTTTGCACTTCCCCACATTGATTGAACTCTTCAAGAAACAGATATAAAAGATAGCACGCACAAAACTTACATACTAGCAAAATAAAACAAGTACAAAAGAGAAACTTCATTTTCCTTCAGTTCCCACCCTTCACTTGCACGAAAAAGAAGCTGTATATCTAGTACACTGAGCATGTTGGCTACATGGGATAGCCAACACCTTTCGACACCTTGACTATGCCTGATATTCCTTTGTCAACCAGCACTCATCGAGGATTCAAGATATCTAGGCCCCTTCGTGTCCTCTCCCCGAGAGAATCCCAACTCTCATTTCCCATGGATTGAACCATGAAAGACAAACCAAACCATACCATGTCGTCAGTCTTCCCTACCCTGTAGCTTGTCAGCTCTCCACTCAGTATTTGGGAGTCCCTTTCTGAAGATTTTGCCTCCTGTAACAGATTTTATTATGGACTTTCTTATAGGAGATATGACTGCCTATTTTACTACAGATGTTGGGGCTTAATCCACAGGTTTCATACATCTAATCTTTGCACTTTATATATATACACAGAAATATATCTGTATATATCCACGTATAGGTTTTTATACATACCAAGACAGATATTCCCTATATACATGCTATATAGGTCTGTGATATTACACACAGAGCTATATGTAAAAAGCCAGATATTTATAAAGATCTTAATTTTATAGTTTTAAGTGCAGCTGTAGATTTATATTTATTTTTAAAGTATATATAAAAGTTTATATTTACATTAAGTATCTATATTCAGTAACGGTAAGCTTTTGGATATTGCCATATTATGCTGAAGGAGACATAAGCAACGCAGATACACCTCAGGAAGGAAGTGTAAAATAAATGCGCATCTTACAGTGATAGGCTACCTGTCAGTTCAGTTCCTCTGAAAACAGCCAGGCCAGCAGGGACAGAAGCTCAGCCGACAGCATAGGAATGGCAGCAGAAGGCTGCAAATTATCACTGGTAAAAAGGAGGCTGTGTATCTGCTTATACATCAGTATGTGTTAAAGCACAGGAAAATACGACAGTTGATTTGCTGCTTATCCATTTTGCATGCCTCATCTCTGATGTAATTGCCAGTTATGCAATTTATGCTTTAAAAACTCAATAATTGTGTGTTTGGCCTTAAGAAAAAAAGAAAGAAAAAAATAAATAAAAGAACCCGTCAGATCTTCTAACACAGATGCTATGACACAGATCTTACTTTGTTCATGAACTGGAATTTTTTTGCTCAAAACTAGTGGAGGAATTAAGGTAGTATTCTTTCATTTTCATGTCATTGTTCATTATTAAATTGAACAAGTAGGAATTTCAAAGCTGAGCAGATGGCTTCAGGGCACCCAAAGTAGCTTGTCTGTTGCATAGAAAAAAAGTTAGGCTATGGAGAGTATTAATTAACATTTATCATTTATGGGAGTTCTCAGCAGTGGCCATTGAAAAAAATTTGTCCCCTACATATCATTTGAAAAAATAAATGTTATTTTAAAGTTAAGAGTATATTTGTCAGTCTCCAGTGTAAATCAAATGGAAGTATCTGTCATAAAATGACAAACAGTACCACTGAAAGTTTTCACTTTAGCAATACAAAACCGAGATATCACTGTATGGACATATATCATTGCGGGGGTGATCGGAGAGTTTTGGAAGGTTGTAGGGGAGAAAGACAACATCTCTCTCCTCACATCACCACACTTGCTTCAGAGGTGGTCTGATTTTTCTGCAAAGCCAGTCTGTGTTTCTTGGAAAAGTGTATTTATTATGGAGGTCACAGTGCAAGACAGAGGTAGGGATACTGGAAAGGCATCCTTTTCCAGCTGCCCTCTCTTTCAGACACTGTCTTCCACAGAGTCTTCACAGCAGGTTTTTTTAAGAATTTGAAAGAAGATAAAAGTAAATATTAATTTACTGCAATATTTTAAAGAAAGAGTGGAAAACAATAAAGGTGCTTTTATAGTGTAACATTTTTCCAGAAAAAAAAAAATAAATTGAAAAAACTTACATTAATATTTAACATACATAAACAGAAGTCTAGGAAATCTTTAACAGTTGTTTCAGACAAGATTTGTAACATCCACTTGGTTTTTCACGAGTGTGAAGTCTTCTGGCAGAAAAAAACATAATTCAATGAGTTAGTAAAACTCAACAAAGTGCCTATTCCATTTAGGTCGCAATGATATTTTCAAGCAGATAAACTCCCTACATTCAGGGGGCTGCTCTTACAAATCAAACTACGTTGATAAATACGGCTATGGGAATGAAGGAGGGCAAAACAAAACCTGAAGTTTATTAAGATTGAAGTTGGCGAATGCTCGCTTTTATTTTCCCTTGTGCTAATACCTTTCGAAAGTAAAGAGTACAAAAGGGAAAAGTCAGCAAGTGACTAGCATGGAGAAACAGGGAAGACATAGGTACTGACAGTGATTGAATTATGTTGATCATATCAGCAAAACAGCTATCATTGGCACAGGAGACCTGGGACCATCAGCCTGGGACCATCTGGCAGCGATCATTGCAGTGCCTGACATCAAGCAGGTGATGTTAACTCCACCACTGAAAGGGGGCTATGAACTATGATCGGAGATACAGCCCCATCAATAGACATCTATTTTCCTGCTTTGCCATAAATGTCAGTGTCCATAGACCCCTCAATTATTCAGTGTTCTGCTGAAGGTTAAAGGCTTAGAACTGATTTTATAAGCCAGTCTTGACACATATTGTTTCCGCTGACCACACACATGCACACACACAAAATGCAGGCTGGGAATGCCACAGTAGATAAAGATCAGCTGTAATTCATTTGTTATAATTAGCGAAAAAATGAGCATCACTTAAGGTGAAGAAAAAGCAACAGACCTTGTTTCTTTGGAATAGATTCTTTGAAAGCAAAAGGCTAAACACATTCGGCTTTTTTTTTTGCTGTTCCTCCCATTTTCAAAACCAACATTACAATTTTATGATGCACAAAATGGAAAACTTTCAAAAATGTCAGGTTTTGAAAAAGATTACTATGAATAATGTATTTCAATACAGCTTTGTCAAACTGTTCTATAGTACATACATTTGTAATTTCTTAACACTGAGTTTACTGGGAAGTGACACTACTGTGCTCATGCTGTTCACACTTGTTTACAAATAGAGGCAGTCAGGCTTTGAGCTTCAAATTCAAGTGTCCAGATACTGACGTGACTTGCCTGAAAGCACTGGCAGGAAAAGTGTGCTGTGTTAAAAATTCATAAAGAACACTGCTTTTTATTTCAAGAGTAACAGGAGCAAAAGGTTTTTGCAGTGCCCTGGGAAACAGAAAGTTCAAATATTGTGAAGTTGCAGGAGTAGATCAGAGCATACTATTCACAGTTAAAGCCTACAAGGCAGTTCTTTATAGTGTCTTGGGTGAGACAACTGAAGGAGAACTGAACCTAAGGAGCCAATTTGCTGAGTTTTGTTCAGTCTGTAAATTGAGTAGGTTTTATTATAGAATCAGGAGCTGCAAGAACGGCATATTGAACAATGGAAAACTGTATTTGAATCTGTGTATTTCCAGGTTATCCAAACCTAGATTTTTGTAATTCCTCCAAAATGTGTAATAGACTCATGAAGGGCTGATACAACAGATGAGATCTTTCAAAATTCTGAGTCTCACCAATTATTGATCCCATAGCAGGCTACTTTTCCAGGCATCCTCATGTGACAAGTAGTCATATTCAGGTTCCAAGTTAGAAGAAGACAGGTATTGTCTGTCTCAGCACACAAAACTGTTTGTGTGTTCAAAATTCCTTTTCAGAAATGCACACACTCACTTTGAGTTAGATCTAAAATTCTACTACGTAAGGTGAAACATTTCTTTAGCCTCTTTTTATCCTGAAGCATATACTGACTGCTAACAAAACTGCCATGCATCACATATTTTAAAATATCTTTAAATGAATATTCAGCAAAACAGCTTTGTATTTTAGACAGTTTCTGAACCAGATCCTTCTAGGAGAGACAAACAACTAGAAACACTTGTCAAATATGTTATTTCATACATTTAATTAATATCTATCAAATGTCTGTCAGATGGCTGACTGAATCCTTTCAGGAAAAATTAGTAGAGTAAAACCTCAGTGTTTGACAGTAGTCAAATTATGCAAAGAGGGCCCACCTTAAGCGTATGCACACAAATAAGTACCAAGACAACACCACCATGGGAAAAGATCTCACATTTTGAGGGGGGGGGGAAATCAGCATGACTGGGTGACCATGTGAAGTACCAATACTCTAATGAATGAGACATGAGGAACAAAGAGGAGGAATTAGAGATCTGTGTGCAGGTGCAAGCTATGATTGTATTGGCATCACAGAGATGTGGTGGGAAGACTTCTGTGACTAAAGTACTGTAATAGATGGGCCATTAGGAAGGGCACGCTCAGAGGGAAAGGAGAAGGAGTTGCCCTTCATGTGAAAAAATAGCAGGAACGTATGGGGCTCTGCCTTGGGATGGATGACAAGCCAGTCAAGAGCTTATGTAGACAAACATAGGTAATATAGTCATAGGTGTTTGCTATAGGCTTTAGAAGAAGCAGCAGCAGATTAGCCTTTCTGACAATATGAGGAAGTGTCATATTCATATGTCCTTGTGTTTATAGGACACTTTAACCACCCTGATATGGGCTGACAGGGCAATACAGCAGGCCACAAGCAATACAAGGAATTTGTGGAAAGCATGACAACCATGTAACACGTGTCATCAATGGTTAGACAATGGTAGGTCTTCTGAATGTGATGTCTACAAACAAGGAAGACCTTGTGGGAGATGGGAAAATCATAGAAAGCCTTGGCTGCACTGACCGGGAAGTGATGGAGCTTATGATCCAGAGAGAAGGGAACAAGTCAAAAAGTAGGATCACAGCTCTGAACTTCAGCAGAGCAGTTTTTTGTCCTATTCAGGGACCTACTTGGAAGAGTACCACAGAAAACAGCTGTGGGAAGAGGGGTCCAGGAGAGATTGTTATTTTTCATGGATCACATCCAGGCTGAAGAACGGCTTACCCCCATGACCAGGATATCAAGCAAAGGTGGCAGGAGGCCTGCATGTATGAACAAGGTGCTCTTGACTAAACTCAGATATTAAAAGGAAGTATACAGAATGTGGAAGGAGGGTCAGGCAACCCAGGACAAATGTACAGACATTTCATATTGGAATGAGTTTAGGAAAGTCAAAACACATCTGGAGTTGGACTAGAAAATCTCCAGAGATCCTTTCCAACCACAGATACTCTGTGATTCAATGATTTTGTGAAATATTCACAGAAATGTCTAGCTCTTCCTAGAGGGTCTTAGCAAAATTTTACCTTTTTTTTCTTAGCTTCATTCAACCTTCTCATTCCTTCTCCATCTTCTGTTACAATTGTGTTTCCAGGTCGTTTAGGACATATACCTTTTGTACACACACATGTAGTCCTAAAGCCTCCTACAGTTTTCTTACATGCTAACAGCCAGCATCCTTAATATCTGGTGAAATGTCTACACCCTAGTCCTTTCCAGGCTAAAACGAGTGGCACAGAGAGGATGTGAGATTCCTGTGTCGTGAGGCATACATGAAGAAGGTCACTATCATTCATGAGGGAGCTTCTAAAAAAGGGTATAATGCTGTGATTTGTGAAGTTAACTCCCAGTGACTCAAGCAACATACAAGGTTTCAGAACTCAGTTCTTCTGATCTCCACAGTGGAGCAGGACATCAACAAATTCCATCCCACCTCCACTGTGGCAGAGCTGCTTGATATTTTCATTGGTATTATACAGCTGCCCAGTATGTTATGTCCTCTTTGTTTTTCCTGGCCTCTTTTTTTTCTTTCTGTTGCAGATTTATAGGGGAAGTAGTTGTAGGTTTTTTTCCTCATATTGTCTAGCCAGAAAGAGAAATGACTTTGATATGGCAGACTTTGGGATGAAGGCAACCTTTTTATCATTCCCCATTGATAACTTCTGATGATTAGATATTTTTGGTTTATTTGGAAAACCAGACTCAAACTATATTTAAGGGTCTTGATGCCAGTTTTCCTTGCTACTGAAGAACATTAAACATATTTCACAAATGCATCAGTATAAAAAGATGATTGGCTGCTTTGTGAACCACTGAAAAGCATTGGTTTGATGCAGTATTCTTTTCTTTCTAATGACATGATACATGTAAGCAGCTGGTTTGGAAAACAGCATCCTGAGCTCACAAAATGGGTGACCAGAAAATTTTCTCTTTATGCAAAATCCTATTTCAATTAATTTTGGATGGATGAAGAAGCAGTCCTCTAGGGCCTCTTCTTACACACCACAATCCTGTAGACTCCCATGTAATACAGATTTCCGCTTCCAGCAACAGATACGCAAGCATTTTTATCATATCTTATTCAAGCCCTTTGTTTCTCATTGCCTAGCTTTCTAGTCTCTGCTTTTCACTCTCACCAAAGCAAAAAATCCAAGGTTCCTGCAGCTCTGCTACAGCTGCATGCAGCTACAGCAGTAACTATACAAAGTCTTGAAGGTCAAACATCGCTTGAGTACAGGTTCAGTGCCCATTAGCTTAGACTTTAATGACATCTTTACTCACCAAGAACATTGTGGAAATTCTCCCTGTTAGACACCCTAACACTATAATAGAAAAAGTTCATTGTTTTAAAATTAGCATATGTACGACTCAAAAGTTTCGTCTGGAAAGTGTTGCTACACTAAGGGAAAACTGTCAAATAGCTCCCAATGAGTAAGAAGGTAGGGAGATGCAACTACAAATAAAATGCCTCCACTTGTTAAATAAATAAAATAGTGTAGAGTTAATTCTTGTCAAAATTAGGTGTATTATCTTTGAAAGTTACTCATTTTAAATCTGGTCATCTTTTGCTACCAGGGAAATACTATCAGGCTGATACTAAAAGCAACTATTAATTGTGTGATGATCACAGTCAGAAGATGCAAATTATTTTAGACAATATATTCTGCTACAGGACTGTATTCTTTCTCATTTATGGATTATCATTAGAAAATCTAAATCAAATAATGATTTATCTGGTAAGAAACAATGGGCGGACATAGGATTTATCATAGCCTACCTCATTCTGAATCTAGAAAAAAAGACCTATGTATTTCACTACTCTGAAAAAAACTACGTGCTTTGTAAGAAGTCACTGATGAATCAATTGATATGTGAATAGGTAGATCCCTAAAGAGGAAGAAAATATGAGGAAATGGATAATAGAGATTATGGAAGAAAATGGTTTTGTTGTGTTTTGTCCCATTTCATATATATCAAAAACCCAAATATACTGAAACAAAAGCAAAATGCCTTCTTATTTGGATTGTTATCAGCAAGTATTCTAGGTACTAACATTTTGTTTTCCTCTTACTTAACAACTCAGGTATTCAGTTGGAATTTGGATGCTCAGACTTCCAAAACTAGGAGTTTCCTTTTGCTCGAACTTTAAGGGATCGTTGCCAGACCTTTTCATATGACCAAATTTTAACCTTGAATAAATTACTCATTACAGTTTTTTTTGCTCAGCTTCAACATATTGTTACACTTCCTGAAACCATTCATCATATTCCTTTGAAATCTCCTTATTCTCAAAAACAAACAAGGCTATTTTCCTTAGATTTGCTGCATCCTTTTATTCCTCTACAGGGTTATAACATTTGAAATACTTTCTTTTTATCTTAATGATTGCAGTGAATTTTAATAAAATTTTCATTTATGGTTTATTTAAATTAAGGGATGATTCTGGCTACCTTATATATACTTTTAACTCTCTAGAGATAATTTCATCTAGAATCATATTTTCATCTGGTCTTATTTATTCTGTATACATGAATTTTTAATGATTGATATATCCGCTAATCTCCCTTTTCTTTTCAGTATTTCACTGATTCTGTTCAATTCCCAGTTTTCAACATCTTAAATTGTATTAAACCTGCTCTGAAAACAGTCCTTCTCTTGTTAATTCTTCCTCTGTGTACTTTCACTCTACAATCCTTTTTCAGAATAATATTGCAAACAAATGGAATTATCTCCCCATCCTCGATTTCCTTGTAATCTGGTGATAGAGACAACAGATAATTTATAATCTAGGAGATTTTCCATTTCCAATGATTGCCAGTTATTGCTGTTGAGGGGTATACCAATACAACACATTCTTTTGTTCCTAATACCCTTTTACACTCATTACAAAAACTCTGAAACATACTTTCGTGTTTCAGATACTTCTTCAGCTTGCTATTCTAGAATAATATCTATTACCTAATACCTACGGTCCTAACAGAACATAAGGTATCTAGAAAGCTGTTTGTCAATTTAAAAATAATTGATAAATTGTGCATGCTTCTTTTGCCAGCACACCCATATCAACGCATTCAAACCTTCACCAGACCTTTCCACACTTTCCATATAGCAGATCCTAGACACTCTGCAATGGGTTCTGATGTAAGAAAGCAGTCAAAATCATTTGTATTCAGGACAATGCTTAAATGTATTTAACATCGAGTGTCTATTTCATAGACTTCAATAAGAGTTAATATGCTGAAGATACTGTTATTGTTACAACTGACTGTATATTGTACTTATATGCTCTTCTACAAAGATATGTAAGTATAAAATATTGTTAAGACAGCAAGTGAAATTGTCTAAAAGACAAGCTTCATCAAAGAGTTTAGAGGACAATTACATCATTGTAGCATAATCCCCCTATGTCACTGAGCCTGGTACTACTTAGGGCCAGACTAGTCCTAGATACTAAAAACACTTGACAAATCAAGTTCAATCAATAAATGACTCCTGTGAGGACCACAGATATTTATTTCCCTTTTGGCTAAATGTTTCTTTTGTTATCATTGATCACATTGGGCACAATGATTGAGTTATTGCAAATTCTAGCTGATTAATCTTTGAGTATTCTGCTTTACTGGACCTGTTAGGTTTTTGTTTGTTTGTTTGTTTTTTACTTCAGACATTTCTTGGGTGTTCACTGACTTTTGAGGATGCTGCTCCTAGGTTGAGTGCAGTGAGAAGCATGACCAAAATGCAGTATCAACTGCAGTGTTGTGTACAGTGTACAAAGTTAAGAAATCTTCTTTTATTCTCAAATGATCTGGGTTTAGGGTTTTTTTTCACTTGAGCATTAAATTTTGGGTGTTTCAGAGGGAAATTTCTATCTTTATTCTTCAGTTTAAATAGGTGTTCATACAGTAAAACATAGTTCAAAGATCTTCTCAATTACCTGATTTAGAATCACTTCCCTGGTCAATCAGGTTGATCTTCCTTGGTATTTCTGAAGCTGTACTCCTGTTAATGTTCTTGTTGTTCAGAAAACCTTCTCTTGTAAGAGGGATTGAATTTGCAATTTAAAAATATGTGGAAAAGATGCACAACTTTTCATGAAGAATGAGGGGCAGAAACTTCTCATTTTGCATTGAAGATATGAGTTGTTTGCATAGAGATGAAAAATGACAGCACTGAGAAACTTCACGGCAGTATCAGTTTTTGTGTGAATATTATCATGGACTTGTCTTGTAACTGTGTAGACGTTGCATTATCACATTGAGAAAAGAAGGAATGGAAGCAAGAAGGACACTGCCATATAACAGAAGAGCTCACGGGACGAAAGCGAAGACAAGATATAGCCAGTGACACGAATGGCTTCCTAAAGAACTGGTCACTTGCTATCTACCTCAGGAGAGGAACAGTGAACAGATGAAAAGAAGCCTTCTGATTTTCCTAGTGTGACATATGAATGTTTTGCTGTTGCTCTGATCAGCAGCAAAGAAGATTGCCAATGCAGTCTTACTGGATATTTGATTCCCTGTTGTGCTATGGGAAACAGCCACCCAAAAAGTAAGGAGCAAAGTGAATATTCTGTGTTTGGTTTGGCTAAACTGTAACAGATACTAAACTGGGTCCTAAGAGAGCTTTAGTGCACTCTGAATCCAGCATATTTTGATAATAACCTTTCCATTATACTAGTCATTAAGGAAACTTGAAAATACCGGTTCACAAACTAAACAGAATAACTCTTCTCCATTCCAGACTTTTGCTACAATTAGAGTAATTTATTTTGGGGGAAATCCAGGAGAAGATAGAGGGGGGGAATTCTGAAAGAAAGCAGTAACAATTAGATCACTTCTGCCTTTGCTTGCTGGGTGGGTCCTCTGAATGTCAGCCTCATTATTCTGGACGTCAACTCCAGGCAGCAGTTCCTAAATGCTGTTCCAAATGGTGGCCTAAATGGCAGTCCCTGTTGTACATTCTTTCTCCAGTAATAGTGACAGGCTGTTGGGAATTTCTTTTAGTTCATAATAAATTTCAGGAGTGCTAGCTTGAGAACAATGTTTGAGGCTTATGCCAACATAGACTGGCAGATAAATGCTTCGAATCCACATTTCATTATCGCTTCTGAAAGTCTGTAGACTGCAAGTCTTGTTCACTGGTAGGGAAGAGCCCAGATATTCTGAAGTGACAGGAACAACTTACATAAAATTTATGTAATCTCAGTGTCTCAAGGGCCTTGCATGTGTCTGTTCAGAAGGCACTCTAAGCCCCTCAACAAACATTAAAGAAAGCATCTTCATTGTGGTTGCATTAAAGAAAGAATCTTTCTGTGAGGTCAGTTGGGATCCAAAACATGGACAAATTGAGTGAACAGACAACAAATCTGTGGCAGTGCCAGGAAATCGTGTTGTAATTCACAGTCCACAGTCACACCACAAGACTAATCTCCTTGTACATTTCTGGTAGCATTTTGCCAGGGGGAGAGAACAAACAAGTCCCTCACAGAAGCCTCTTCATTCTTGTTTAACATGGATTTTATCATGCATGGAAACCTCCGTTCGATTTTCTCATGTAGACTGTAGCAGACTGTTGAACAACAAAATGCTTATACAACATGTAAAGCTGGGCTGTTTGAAACGAGTGATTCAGACTTGGGCCAATTCAGAATGCAGACCATCTCTTAGTAGCAGCTGTGCCTCAAGCACTAGCATATCTTCATGTCTCTCTCATTTGTTTGGAGTGACAGCTGGTACCTCGGTACCTTCAGCCACAACAGGTTGATCCATAGCTATAAAAGTAACTTAGTTGTGAGTGGAGAGCAAACCTTTCCTCGAGATAGTCTTTCTGATAAGTTTAGCAAAAAGGTGGCTAGGCAGCCACACTGTGTCACAGGCATTTTGTAGCTGCCAGAGCTGCCTCTCTGCTGCGCAGCTGTGCCAAAATCTATCCAGTTACACCTCAGTCCTCCTGCATGGGCATTATGGTAGAGGAGCTTGCAAGCGAAGTCACAATATTCAAATGCATTTCTCTTGATCACAGTGCTCCTGTTCCGGGCAAATTTACCATTGTTTGCCTGGGAGAAGTCAAAGCACGTGGCTAGTTTTGCTCTCTTCTGGTCACTTTTGCTTTCCTCCTTTGAACTATTTAAATTAAATATATTTGAGCAATATAAAAACATGAAAAGAGAATATTTACTTTGTGTTTACATTCTCATTAAGGCCTACTACCACAGAGAACTGAGAGTCCAGGGTAGAAACACATGAATTGAGCCACATTCTCCAGTTTGCTTTAGTTGCTTCACTTGCCAAGGCAAAGGCAAGCCCAGGCTCTAGCACTTGCACTCAGTGTCACAATCCTGCTGTCACACTGTGGCTGCAGGAAGGAGTAGCTAGTTACTGCCCCACCGGTGTTCTCCACCTCTTCTCACAGACCGTAGGTAAGTGAGAAGACATTCCCTAGCTCTGTGCGCCATGCAGGCAGACATATGCACCAGTTTATGGATACATTTGCAAGTTCCAGTCCATGCTCAAGGTCTCCCACATTTCTGCAAGGGTGACTCTACACTCCCCAAACGCTGGTTACAAAGTGCAGGACTCACTGCAGTGAATGAATTCTTTATTTTGGCTCAGAACATTACTTCAGTTTTCTATGCAGCATTACATTTTCCATGGTGCAATTTCATTTTGAGATTTCTCTTGAGAAGCAGCTTAGAATAGAAAAATTAAACTAGTACGTCAATACCCAGTGGCTCCAGTAACTAGACCTTTAGGGTATCTGCTGTGTCTGCATGTCACTAACCTGAGTCTCTTGCAGTAAGAAACCGTCTGGCTGTTTTGATCTCCCTAGGCAGGCTCCTTGAATGACTGAATGGCACTGTGACTGGGTCATCCCCATGTGACATTGGTCCTCAACAAATGTAGGTAAACCCTTGAAGCCACAAACAGCAGGAAATAACTGAGTGGTGAATGTGGCTGTGGAGTTCTCTGTATCATTAAAACTAGCTAAATTTGGCACTCCTGCAAAAATCCTTTATTACGTAAGATGTCAGAATGTTTTTAAAAAAAAAAAGAGAGAAAGCATTTTTCTCCTGAGTGGCCGTTTTTTGCTGGTTTGGCATAGAAGCATTAGCATTAGCCAACGAGTCAGCACTGGTAAAAGGAAACAGCGTGGTTTACTGGAGGAGGGAGGGGAGAGGGAAGGCCTGTGCTATCAGCACTGACTCGCCAGATAAAGAAATGTTTACTGTGCCTTAAGCCAAGTCCATGAATGGATACCCTTCCCCTCATCTCCTCCTTGGGGCACGTGGTATCTTTGCAAATAGGAGACTTTTTATGTTCTTTGGCACTTAGGAATAGTACTTCTGCCTGCAAACAGCCACAGTCTGTGACTCTATGGGTCTAGAGAATTTAATAATGGAAAAGACAAAGAAAATATACGCATGCTGTGAATCAGAGCAAACGTAAACACAAAATAATACTCTTAGGTAGTCCCACAGTGTTATGAAAACCAAAGCATAAGAGTTTTTAGTGGTGACTGTCTACTACAGCCAACAAAGGGAACAAAAAAAGTGTCAGATAAAGGGATACATGTCAATGTTTGTCCCAGTCGTTTAAGCCTTTTTTAGAAGGTAAAATTTGTGTGAGTTCTGGAGAAGAATGAAATTTTACCTGAAAGGTGCCCCTATGCTAAAGGAAGTCAGCATGACTTATCAAATCTGGTTTGAGTATTGCTCTGTGTAAGTGCCATTTCAGAAGATTCATTGGCTATGTAGGCTTTTACTATCAGCATATTTATTTCACCTCCTAAATGAAATCCAATTTGAGGCTATTAATATTAATGTGCTGAGATAATTCTGATGATGAATTAATAAAACACTTGGCCTCTCAATATGCTGTTTGCTCTTACCATTTAATGATGCTCTTAACTGGAAAAAGGAAGAGATAGAGCAGACTCCAGCAGGAGCCTGAAAATTAGAAACCACTTCATTGTTTTTAGCTTGCCACTTTAATGACAATCGATGGCATTGATTTTGGACTAGAAAAGTATTTACTAAATCTTTACCATGTGCTACAATCCCTATTTAGATTCCTAAAGCATAATCTGTATGTAGCACCTGCTTGAAGTACTTCAACTACTTGATGAGAATAACTTCAAAAATATTTAATGCATTTCTGTAGTTTGTCAGAGATTTGACCCTATTTCTTATGTTTGTCACAAATAGTGGGGATTTTTTGCAAAATAATTCTCCTATCACTAAAAGCACAGCTGTATCTGAGAAAAATCAGATGGCATCAACAGTCTCATTCCTTTACAAGAGGAATTTCAGTTCACTGAACACTTTAATTCAGATAAGGCTAATTCACCTACCTTATTATGCTAGGATAGATTTCGATTTGAAGAGCTCAGTTAATATACATGATTTTTACGTTAGTCTTCACAGTTAGCACACAATCCTAATAGAAAAAAAAAATCTAAATAATAACAGGATATTTCCGCAGGCAAATAATATAAAAACATACATGTAGACATCTATAGTATCATATTTATAATTTATATACTTTTTTATTACTGACATAAGTGAATACAGAAAACTTTTCATTCTAAGCTCACAAATACATATGACTCGCTATGGTTAAAACGGAACCTTAATGCTAGTCATTTTTAGTTTTCATCTAAGAAAGGATAAAAAAACCTCTAGCACTGTGATTGTCAACAACTGCAATTTCATCTAACATTTCCATCCTGGAAAGCCTATCAAAATGGTGGCTAGCACAATGCGGATAATATAATTTTCAAAGTATGAGCTGTACTTTAAAAATTCTAGCACAATGGCAAGCATGCAAGTGCATTCCCAACACACTTCATGTTTAAGCCTGGAGTTTTCATTCAAGCCAGATTGCTTCTCTTTGAAACGTGTCAGATCTTCAGATGGTGTAGATTGTTTTACTTTAACTGTGTTGTAGTAGTATGCAAAAGTATCAGGAGGCAAAGAAGCAACAACTGTAGCACATTATTGCTGAGATTAATGATATTATTATTAATTATTTTCCTGAAACAGAAAAGCTAAACAAATTAGTATTTTAAAACTGCTTCTTCAGAGAGATCACAAAGAGAAGAAATTTACTGTTGTTCTTTTTCATTAAATTATGAAGCACTCAATGTGGTAAAAGCCCTGTATATATCTAGAGATAAAGTTCTCTGATTGGAAGAGAAATATTTATAATTTATAAAATTGTGCTAATTGAGAGTCACGTTTTCATTTTATTACTTGTGACAGGATAATAGTGAGTGAGTTTAGCTGGCAAGGGAGATGGATGATGTCATAGAGCATCTTCAGACCAAGAAATGGAATTAAAAGAAATTAAACAAAACATAGCTGCTACCAATTCCTTCCAAAACAACCAAGTTAGCTACGGTGGCAGCCACTCTAAACATCAACAGGATTCTCACGTTACAGTTGTTGGAGTGATCGTGGTAGCCACAACTTTGATATTATATAGGAATTTAGTTTAAATAAAGACTCAATTTTCTTAATTATGTACAAAATAGAAGAGTAAGACTTCAAAATGCATTCAATGCTTTAAAAAGTACATTGATTGTATGTGTTTGGCCACCATGCTGATGATCATGATCCTATGAAGACTTTCATGTGTTCTCGATTTTATGCAGTTCAAATAGTCCTGTCAAAATCAGGGTGGCTAATCTGCTACCTGTAAGTTATTCAGAACTAAAGTCATAACATAAATCAGCTGACTTGAGTATGCGATCTGTTACTCCTAAATCCCCAGCGATTCTGTGAATGACAGTATTATTTCTAGGAAGTGTACCTGCTTTCAGTCACTCTTGGAACATTTGCATGACCATACTTTGTGTGAAAGTTCTGGCTTCTGAGAGAAAAAGGAAATAAGAAGAATATGAACACCATTCATTTAAAAATGTTTCTAGGAAACTGATTTAACGGCTACTTTGTTCTCTTCTATCATAAAATATTAGTTTTTAAAATCAGTAAAGTTGGTGAAAGAAAACAAATTTAAAATTCTTTAAATGCATTTGTAAATGTCAGGTAGCCTTTTTAAATACTGTTCAATGGTTGTAGGCTAAAACATTCCTATATTTCAGTTGTAATATATTTTCATAAGCGCCCGCAGTGATGTTTCATAATTAGATAACCTAAGGCTAAGCACTGGGAGTTTCTGAGTGTTGAGTACCTTGAACTTTTGATAAAGTGAGAGCAGAGAGTACTCAGTGCCTCAAAGGATAGGTCAGTGTTTAGATAGCATTGTGTGAAAATCAGTTTTTGTCTTGTTTTTCTTAGACATAATTTGATGTTTTACAATAGAAAAAAAAAAGTGTAAGCACACCCCAGCATATCTCTTCTATCACTGGTGTGTATAAAACACTTCCCCTACGCTTTTAAGGTGATGAAAAGGACAACTAGCTTGTGTCTAAATCAGGAGAGCTTGATATGATGTCAAAGCCTTTGGCTAAACATAGATTGACTTAATTCTTTCAATAATGAACTTTGGTCCAGAGCATTTAACAACCACAAGAGGAGAAACCCGATATAAAAGAGAAAATCTCCTCATTCAGGTTATCTTGACTCTGCTGCAGGCAAAACATAGAAATATTTTTTTTAATCGAGATTCTCTGCAGCAGCCCGTTCCAAATGCCAGTATCCATCACTGATGACTGGATCAATAGCTCTGTTTTGGCCCCAGTCTCCTACGAGAGATGGCATGCCATCAGTGACAGACAAATATCACAGTTAAGCAAAGTATCCAGCCAGACCTAGTAACATTTTTATTGATTTTTGTTGTGCAAATAATGTCTTTTTGGGCTGAATAAATGGCTTTGAGCCAAACAGTCATTGTTTATGATTCCAAAATGCAATAAAGGGACAGGAAATATATTATAGCCTATGTCTCTAGGCACACAACATAATCATCCTTTGGTGGTGAAAAACTATCCAGCTGAAACCATGAGTGCATATTTATCCATGCTTAAAGGTACCTGTAGGACTTGCAAATCTTACACAAAATGTCCTGTTAGGAAACAGATGGTATTGCCCTTTAACCTATTGAATAACTACTAGAAAACCAAGCAAAAAATAAGCACTATATTTCTTCAATCAATACAAAGAAAACACTTTATTATTTTCCCTTCAAATGAAATATCAAACTTACCAAAATGGCATTAGGATGCTTTGAAAAAAAGGACAAAAGAGAAAGTACCCTGACAGTTCTTCAAATGCTACAAAATTATATTAATAGTATTCCAGCAACAATATCTGTTGATTTTATCTTCTGTACTTTTTTTTCAGATATTCCTAAAACACGTTTTGTGTATTTTTTAGTATTAAAGGATATTATTTATTTTTCTTTTTAAAAAATCATTTAAAAAATAAAATTAGTATTTAATCACTTAGCAATAGAAACAAAATTATCACCTTATGGTTCTGTCTGTGCACTAAATCCCATGCCTTTTCTAGGAAGCTTTTTCTGGATAGGAGTCATTTCCTTTTCTGGATACGAGTCTAATATATCCAGCAGATTTAATGAGAAATCTCTCTTAGTCTCAGCAAGTGTGCAGTGGCCAGATTTTCTAGACATGCAGGTGTCATAATCAAATACTCGCTTTCAATGATACTGTTAAGTGAAAAGCACAAAACATCAGCAATGAAGGTCTGAGGAAAGAAATATTCTTATAACTGCAACTATCTACAATGAAATATTTTAACAGGTTTGCTGTTGTTTCAAATTAACTAGAAATAATCTGCATTAGCTTGCATGATTTTGAGGCTGATAAACGTATTTTGCCTTCATTGCAGGGCCCTGTGTTTTCATGGAAAATATCAATAATGCAAACACCCCTCAGAAAAATTAAAGATTATTTATCCTTACTCCAGAATAGACCATTCATCTGTAGGAAAATGCTACTGTAATCAAGTGCCAGCTTCAGTCCTGTCTCTCTCCTACAACTTTAAATTTCAGGCTTTTATTAACTCTCTCATGACAGCCCTAAATATATTTTTGAAGGCTTTTGGAGTGCAAGACAAAAGCTGCTCCTAAGAAATGATACACAGAATCAGGAGGTTTATTTGCAACATTTTGAAAATTAAATTGCAGAAAATAGGATGGAAGTCAGTGGGAAACTTTAAGAAGAAATATGGCTGTATTAGTATATATTTGTTAGTAGCCTTATTATTTCTACAGTAAAATAAAAGCTCTGATCCTCTTCCCAGTAAGTCAATTGCAAAATTTGTATTTTCTTCAGCAGAAGTAGCTATTCCCTTTCATTATTTTTTTTTAAATGAAATTTCCCAAAGTCTCAACCCTGAAAAGATTACATCCATTATCAGAAATGATATAGGAAGACAGCTTCTCTGAGTCAGAACTTCTCATGAACCCAAAGTTACTCCCATGTCTAAAAGTTCATGAAGGTAGGATGTGAAAAGGCAGAACAGAGATAAAATAAGATTGACATTTGATGTATCCCATATCATACAGGCCACCCACAGATTTGGTACCTCTTTTCGCTTTGCCCACCTCATCCAAGTATTCAAAAGTTGGAGTAACCATCTTCTGAGAGAGATTATACAAAATCATGGACTTGGTCTTCTGTCCTTCACTGGCTGGTGCTAGTTTTTCATACACATTACAGCTTCACATCATGAGCAACACCTTATCTCCCAACCTAAAGGAAAATAAATCAGCATTCTTCCATTTCATGGGGGTCAAGTTTATTAGTAAAAAATCTACGTTCTTTGAATCTCTGCTTTCGGCAAGTACACTGAATCATGCATGAGCCAAGTCTCTCTGAAGCCACTGGTCTAGCCCTGACAATTGTGGGCTTTTGCTCTAACAGAGAACAAGAAAACAGTAACACCTACTGAGTGCAATTCATCTGGCCTATTTCCAGATACCTCTCTTAGCAGGAGATGTATAGTCCTCTGAAGATGTCTCTTTCTGTTATCTACAAGGGGTGCCCAGAATTACTGGCTTAGACTTAGATGTCTGTCCTTTTAGTTACCCAGATTAAGATAAACTAATCTCAATTTTGGTGACTCAGAAAGTTTTAGGCTGCAGATCCCAAGCAGATGATGGTCTCTGTGTTCTTTAGGGCTGAACTGGGCACACTTTCAGGCACACAGCTTCTTTGTATTTTCAGCTGTCATCCATCCTGAGTAGTTCGTTTACTAATTTGAGAGCCGTGCTTTAATTTTAATTCAGAAAGCTGGTACCTAATGATAGGTATTTTGATTTCTATCATTAGATGTTCAGGTATTTTATTGGATTTGGCCTAAAAGGTGAGATTTGTTTGGGCTGAAATCAAGCTAGGAGTCAGGTGAAAGTAATTGGACCTGCATATTGTACTGAAAATACGTATGTTTTTTTTCTTTTCTAAGTTTAAAGGATTTCAGGGCTGTTTGGAACTTTTAAACTCAGTGTGAATCAGAACATTAAACCGTGAAGTTATTGGAAACACTTCAGTGTGTAATCATGCTGGTTACCAGTTCCTTGGAGTAGGTACCCCTCAGTAAGCTCAAACCCATAGTGAATCATTCCCGAGCCATAGAAGCAGGACTGCATAAAACCCAGGCTGAGTATTAAGAGATCTGTAACTGCTCCTCCTGCAGACCTCAGGAACATATGTTCACATGCTTGACACAAACTGTCTGTGCCAATAAAACCCAGGCCATTGTCATGCTAAGGAAATTCAACCCTCCCTGCAGACTAAGCCCTGTCTCTGTTGGCTGGTCAGGCACGTCTTCTCCTGGGGGAGTTGAATCCCACCAACTAAGTACATGGTTTCAAGAGGGCAAATAAATGTGCTGTAACTTGATAGCATGTGAAATCTTCCTGCAAAGACTAGTCACCTGGGAGTTAGGAACTGGGAAGATACTAGAATGAATATTGTTAGAGCATGAAATCACCTTCACTGATGAGACTAAAAATGATGGAATAAAAATGGTTTGCTCGTAATCCTCTTATTGGAGATCTTATTTTGTTTTTAGGTAAGAACCCCTCTATCCATTGCTCTCATTCAGGAGTACAATTTAAAGTATTTTTATAGAGCAAATGCAGCAAGGTGAAAAGACAATGACAGCTGTGGCCAGACTGATCTCATCACCACACTGGCAATATTTTTATAGCGGTTAGAGTAATGATAAGACAGAGGCTCTCATACTTGCATTTCCCTAACTGTTTTCTTTCCAACTTCTTCTTCTCTGGTGATATCTAAGGTTCTGATCCATTTTGTAGCAGAAATTTTCCACGCATCCACAGGTAAGTTACCGGGTGTGCTTTATTGCCACTTGGAGGTGTATGAATCACACTTTGCAGTGTATGAATCACACTTTGCAATGGAGTTGGATGGAGTGGGTGGAGGAAAAGACAAACAAGGAGTAAAGGTAGCCTTGGGAACATGCAAACATGAGGTCTGCTCAAATGCATTTAACTAGTACAGGTCTGGATATGGAGCAGCTAAGATTTGCACGAAACAGGCTTCCTGGAGGAAACAGCATGAGCCAGTGGACAGGCCCTAAAAAAGCAGTCCAGATGTCTTGTGGTCTATCTCTAGTTTTCTCTAGGTTGCCATGTGACCTGGGAAAGTCATTTCCCTTCTGGACCTTAATTTCAGTCTGTAGATACTTAGAAGGACATCTAATCAACAAAGTAATTTCAGATCTTTCTGAAACGCTCATTTCCAGCAACTATGATGTCTGCAAAGTATTAGATGACTAATAATAGCAAGTTTAAGAGGAAACAAAGGGTCATCTATCATCTGCTTGATAGATAAATGTCCAGCTTGGTCACTTTGTGTGAGCTCGGCTTTTCCCTTATCAGCAATATCTGTTTGTCTTTTTCACTGAGTCCATTTGGTACAGGAATTATTCTGATGCTCCCAAATATTAACAGCAGATTTTAAGACTGTACTAGGAAGAGGAGGAAAGCGAGATTTCTGCCTTGTGTGGAGTGTGATTTCCTTTTCATAATTTTTGAATACGTTTGCCTTTGAAAAAACCCAACCAGGGATAGTCAATATTTAGGCCCAAACAAACTGCAGCAGTTTTTATTAAAAGCAACAAATTTTATAAGGCACCATGGGCTGAAAGGGAGTAGCTTATGCCTGTACCTCCTCTATTGTCTCTACAACATAATAAAGATATGACTATAGAATATGTAAGCATATACAAGAAATCATATTCACAATGAACATTACAGACACAGGTCACAAACCAGAGCAAGATAAATGAAGTAGCAGCAGTATTCACAATTATTGCACAGCTTCTGCAAAGTCCCTGATAATATCACTGACTTACTGGAGTGCATTTAAGTCCACACTGTTGCATGTCTTTAGTGATACAACAGATATGCTAGATAAACTTGTTTTGCTGGGGTGAATAAGTCCAACATGAGCTACAGGTTCATAGCCTGTAAACTGCATGGTTTCTCTGAGAATGAGGAGATTTCACTTCAGAGACTTTTATAGGTTGGTTGAGGGAAGCCTGATCATTATGGGAAAACCATCTCAATGACTTTGGGTTTCTTCTGACACTCAGGCTCAGGGAAGGAGACTTAATTAGAGCAGCAATACACACACGTTCTCGTGTATGAGGGAGAGTTCCATCTCCACACTTCCTAACTATTTAAGCCATGCTGAAGTACTCAGCCATTTGATCTCAGTATCATCTGGGGACCAGCTGTCCTGCCAGCTCTCCCACTCCCCATGTGATTTCTGCACCCCATATGTTTCCGGCCCTTTTTCCCACATGCCTTGATCTCCCTGTATCTACCAGATACCCAGATTCCAGCTCCTTTACTTACCTTACAAGTTATCTTAGTATGGTAAAAATGGTGGTTTCCACCTCCATTTTATCCTCTTTAGGTATCTGGCCAAGAATACTGCCAGTTTGCTGTGGCATTACAGCAAAACTAGCATTTCTGGAAGCTTCCTACATTGCTCAGTAAAATAAATCAAAATAAAAAGCGCAAAAGATAAAAAAAAATCAGAGGATAGAGGATTTGTGATCATCCTGATAATGTGCGTATTGCCTGGAAAAAGACAAAGAAGTATATGGTCTCTAAGGGTCGGTGACCGGCTTTCCAAAAACCAAATTCTGCCAACAGCAGAAGGCTGGTCACCAGAGTGAGTCTTTTACATTTTTCTGTCTCATTCTTCATCATCTGAGGTCTCTGTAGGTGAGTGTGTCTCACTCTCTGCTGCTAGAATCCAGTCTTTATAATAACCTTAATATTCTAATCCAACATAATCTTGTATCTGATTCTATGTGATTTTAAATTCATTTCTCTATCCTACCATTCTTTTTCAAAGGTTTTATGATAATTTAAGATTTATCTAGTAATGTAAACTAAAATATATCATACTGCTTCGAAACACTTCTTATATTATGTTATATTTTATATCTATTGCATTTTTTACGTCTTATAATCAATCATAAGTATGAAAAATAAAATGTCTTCACTATGAGACAGCTTTAGTATGTCACTTACTTTGGCTTGATTATGATGAAGGTAGAAACAAGAATTATTCTACATAGTCCCCCATCTGAGCTCTGAATAGCATGCCTTGAGAACTAGAAAAAAACCACCATTTTGCCAGGGCAATACTCCACTAGCTTCTCAGCAACATTTATTACTGGAGAAGAACTATTTGCAAAATATTTTCTAAAATAGACACAGAATTGAAGGTTATCTCTACACGGGCCTTTGTTTACTTTTACTTGAAGATAGGCATATTCTTCTCCTTATATCAGTTTAACAGTAATGCATAATCACACCTTTCATCCTGGAATTTTGCCTTTGGTTGAGAAAACTGTAGCAACTCTAGTAATGCAGCCACCTTCACGCGTGAAATGCTTAAAATTAATCACTGTAGAAAGCATTTGGAAAATATTCCATTCAACTCTACTGTTCAGGATTAGACCCTGAGATAGCAAAGCATGGAGCACATGCATAATTTCAGGCATGACAGACCTTTACTTCAATAAACTGGTGCTCAGTAGTTATTCTGAATCAGAACTTGCCCCTTCACATCAATAACTAAGGCAGGGTCAGGCTAAAAATCTAGGGATGAAATTTAGGACAGGGAGAAGAATCTTGGTGCCAGAGAGTTCAGGACATGAGAAAAGTCAAAGACTACACATGTTGCCCAGAGAGGTTGATAAGTCTCCATCCATGAAGGATTTCAAGACCAGAGTGGATTAAGCCCTGAGAAACCTGGTCTGATCTTGTAGCTTACTCTGTTTTGATCAAGAGGTTGGATGGTAGACCTCCTGAGGATGTTTACAATCTTGCAATTAATTATCCTATGATCTTTTAAACATAAGGATGCAAAAACTAAAAAAAGAACAACCTTATATTGCACCAATTTATCCATGGTCTACCTTCTCCCATACGATAACATTACCATGTTTCTCAAAAATACATGATAAAGAAACATTAATGACATAGACCTAACATGTCATCAAAATTTTGGCCCTGATTTCTGATATTTACTGCCTGGTGGTTCTATCTTGTCTACCCTCATGATTATTGAAGACACTTGCTCATAAGCATAATGTTTTCAAAAGCACAAATTAACTGGAAAAGACGATCAGTGTTTGTAATCCGTGGTGGGGATTTTACAGTACAACAAAAGGACACAACAACATGATCCTCATGTTAGATATTTGGGAACAAACAAAAGCTGTCTAAAGATATTTCAGCAACGAATAGCTGGACATGCAGATGAAAAGATTTCTAAATGGGTGTTTGTGACCATGTTCCTCTGCTTGCGTAAGTATTGAGAGGTAATGCTTGTTCATATAGCAAAATATTTTTCTAGTTCCTTTGTTTCTTGATTGTAACATAAGTAAAATGACAGAAAGTATCATTTTTCAGAACAGAAAGATACTTTAGCACTGAGAGGGACCTGAAAAAAAGTAAAAAACCACTTTACAAAACTATTGCAATGATATTGTCATAGTAACCTATTCCTCCTGGACTGTGATTATAGGAATCAGGGAGTGAGTAAAGCAGTCGTGAGGATTTTTCTGGGTTATCTGGCTTTGAAAGGATCATGTTCAAACCCTGAAAAGATAAAAGGGAGACTATACAGAATGTAAGCTGGACCGTTAAACATTTCCATATGACAAACTCCTCTCCTGAGATCTGACCTGCCTGTAGATTCCCCAGTTTGCAGATCTAAAGGAACCAGGCCCACCCGTGCCTGCTCTAAAGAGAAGAAGCCGGGTCTCACTAGCTTTTGAAAACTACTTTAAAATTCTTGCCAGAAAATACCTCAATAAAAAAGGAAGATATATCCATAAAACATTCAAAAGAAAATCCCATGAACCAGGATTTTTAGAAAGTAATTCATCTAAAAATGATTGTAAAAACAATATCCCATGTAGGCATTTCTGAAAGAAATAGCTGCCCTCTGTAGAAGACATTTCTTTTTCCTACAGATTACTGGTAAATTATGTCCTTAGGCAGCAGTCCTGACATTTATGCACATGCATAACTCCAAGCACATGGCTAGTTTCATAAACCACAATGGAACTATCTGCATTCTTAAAGTTAAACACATGTATAAGCATTTGCAGAACTGAGATCCATAGTCCTAAATCAAAAAATTATCTGCCAGCAATAATTACACTGGTGGGGTAGAAAATTGGAGGCATGAGCAGTCAAATGTAGGTGTTTCTTCTTCATCTAAAAGAATGTTTCTCCACTATATTTCTAGCATCTCCACAAATTCCAGAATCTGATCTCACCTTCCATCCCCATGGCAAGGCAAGGCCTTAGGTAGATCACAGGAAAATCTGGGTTTCTGCTGCCTCTCAGGATGGCCCCAGCTGCACACCTCCCTACAGCTGTTAGTGACGGAGTGTGCACCCCAACTATTATTGTATATCACAGCTGTTCATGTCATGGTGTCATGTGGCTGATGTCAGGCAAATAATCTAACTCAAGGTCTTCCAGAAAGCTTGTGCCATCATGTATCACAAGACCAAGTGGCATTTACAGACAGCCTGAAATAAGTCTGTTCTTCAAATAGATCAGTCACCCACCACAAAGCTACAGTTACCTCCCTTACAGGAGAAAATGCTGGTACTGCTAGAATGCATTACTGAAGAGCAAATATGCAATGAAATGCCAGAATTCTAAGAAAAAAATCTGTCAAAGTGATAATTTTGATCAATTATCAAAGTAAAAGCAGGCACCCAGGTTAATATTGAGTGAGCAGCCATCATATAAATACACATGTAAAATCCTTTTTAACATTGATGGGAATCAAGTTGAAATCTACCCACTAACTTCTGACACCCAAAAGACATGGGTGCATATCTTAAGGAAGCCTATCACTTAACTATTTAAAAATTAATTCTTAGCAAATGAAGAACAGCTTCTCTGGCAAGTTTCCCGTGTGGAGTCACAGTAACTATTGTAAACCCACTCAAGGCACTCGTTTCTCATCACGAATTTCCTGTTAAAAATAATAATATTTTTAATCAGCTATATCATCATACCCAGTGATCAAAAAAAGAGACTATGAAAATTCTGATCAGCTAGAGTTTTGTTAATCGTTAAACCGATAATGGTCTGTCCTGTGTTTGGGAGAGCTGGCACCACTGGAGTGCTACACACAGGTTGTCTCTCAGCTTAGCTTGATTACAAAGGCCCTCACTGACAGAAAGCCCCACGCGAATGCATATCTAGCTCAAGAAACTCTATGTATAATAACCAATCTGAGGTTCTAAAAACCTTCTTTCTCTTGCCATATGTGTATTGTGTAACAGAATACATCCCTCACTTCTGCCAATTATTTGTAGCAGATCCACAAACCTCCTCCCTGCTCCACATCCCCCAGGAACCTCTCAGTAGTCAGCTACACATAGCACAGCCCAGCCATCTGACAGCCCAGCGGTGTCTCACTTCGGGAATCCTAAATCAGGGAGTTTTCACAACTGCACGTATCAATAGCAGCTGTAATCGTTATACCAACTACAGAAGGTAGGAAATGGTTTCTTTTGACGTTTGTTTTGTGGTTGAATTGCTCCATGTCCAACGGAGTAATGCCTCTGTAACAGATTTCTACATGGGTCTTCTGATTCTAATATTAAAAATGAAATCTTTCCAAATTGATTGGCCTGGGCAGGCTGGAGAGTTGGACTGAGAGGAACCTAATGAAGTCCAACAAGGGCAAGTGTAGAGTCCTGCATGTGGGGAGAAATAACTCCATGCATCTGTACAGGTTAGACACTGACCTGCTGTAAAGCAGTTCCATGGAGAAGAACCTGGGAGTGGGTCACGGTGGACAAGTTAGCCATGAGTCAGCAGTGTGCTCTTGTGGCCAGGAGGGCCAATGGTATCCTGGAGTGCATTAAAAAGAGTGTGACCAGAAGCTCGAGGGAGGCTCTCTTCCCTTTCTACTCTGCCATAGGGAGGCCACATCTGGAGTACTGTGTCCAGTTCTGAGTTCCCCAGTTCAAGAGAAACAGGGAGCTACTGGAGAGAGTTCAGCAGAGGGCTACAAAGAAGAAGGGACTGGAATGTCTCTGTGACAAGGAAGGGCTGAGAGACCAAGAGAAGAGAAGGCTGAGAGAGGATCTTATCAATGCTTCTAAAGGGCAGGTGTCAAGAGGATGGGGTCAGTCTCTTTTGGGTGGTGTCCAGTGATAGGACAAGAGGCAAAGGGCACAAAGTGGAACACAAGAAGTTCCACCTAAACATAAGGAAAAACTTATTTCCTTTGAGGTTGATGGAGCCTGGAACAGGCTGCCCAGAGAGGTTGTGGAGTCTCCTTCTCTGGAGACTTTCAAAACCCACCAGGATGCGATTCTGTGCAACCTTCTCTAGGTGACCCTGCTTTACCAGGGGGATTGGACTAGATGATCCCCAGAGGTCCCTTCTAACCCTTACCATCCTGTGAAATCATGATGTATCTTTCTTTTCTGCAGGCCCTTCTCCATTCAACCACCTCAAAACTTGTAAAAATTTCTTGTTTTTTTAAATCTCTGTTCTTGTACCAAACTTGCTAGAAATTTGCTAGTAATTTCAAAAGACATTAGACAGACATTTAGATCCCCTGACTTTATAAAACATATTTCTTCAGGAAAATGGTCTGACAAATCTGTTAAGTTTTCATATGAGTAAATAGTAGATCTCATCTTCCCTGACTCATTTGTCATTGCCATGTGCTTTGACAAGTCATTTGAGTACAGCTCGCTTAGATCTGTTGAATTAATTCAGTTTAACAACCATTAATAAATCGTCAAATTACAATGTACTTTAGTAGACATCTCAGCCATCTTTCAAAGTGTTTTGCATTTTTTACATAAAGATGACTTCTTCATATTCAAGATTTCATGCTCTCAGAACTGAACACTATAGACAATGATTCCCTGTCAGAGGAGTATCAAGCATATGCATCTAATTATTAAAGAATGACACCTCTTTCGCTCCCATCACAGCCTACAGAGAAAAAAAATGTTCAAAATTTTCAGCCTTTCAGACTGACTGAGAATCTGTGGCCTGAAGTGTGGAACGTAGTTTGTTAGGCAGTAAATCCAGGGGTTTGAAATTTTGTGGAGGTGGAGATAAGTCTTAGAAATTACACCAATAATTGCACAAAATACTTCTTAGTCATATATGCTATAGAAGGATAAAGCCAGCTGAAGCAAAAGCTTTTCTACAATGATAGAAAGAATGGAGAGTTATTGCAACTGAGTATCTATATATCTTTATCTATATATCAGTGTATTAGAGAGCACTTTGTCATGAGTAATAAATGAAGCCAACTTTAATGCTAGAACAAAACTTTACCAAATTGTTTTACTAATAACACACTTTTTACTAACAGCTTTTATGCATTTTTAATTATTTTCACTATATATGGAAAACTAGTAATTCTTAACATTCCTATCTTTAGCTGTGAGTATACAAATTAGCTGTGTGCATAATTACAGGGTGATCAGGCTCGAGCTCTTTTGGGAGAGAAGCTGGAACAGAAATGGACTAGTTTTCTGTCTTCAATTTTCTTTGCTTTTGCCAAAGATTTTTAGTGCCATTTACCCCTCTCCTTAAAGGGGTTGTCCTCAGCTAGCCCAACTTCTGTTATGTGTTTCTTGACTCCAACTACACACATCTTTTCCCTTTTGATGTTCACATTGCTCACATACTTACGTAAAATATTTATATATTGTATCTGTCTGTGCTATCGCCGTTTTGCAAAATATTTGTATATTGTTATTGTTCAAACTATTTTAGTATGATTATATTTAACCATTATTAATTATATATTGATTAATACTGTTGTGGTTTCTAAGTATCACAGAACCCTACTTTGGCTTCAGAGTCCATCTTACAAGAGGTGGCTGAAATAACTTGACGGATAATCTAATAAAAATAATGTGATGAGGGGTCGTCTGTTGATGTGGTCCTGAGATTCTGAAACAGCTGTTTGGCAGAGAAAATTAAGGGAGAAAAAAGTAAAAAGAAGCTTGTAATTTTTAGGCGGAGCTGATCAATTTGTTCTATTTTTGAAAGGAGCAATATGTTGTGATTTCTGCAATGGCAGACAACCAGGTGTGATGACTCAGTTCAAGTTCTATAATCTTGTGTTTTCCTTCCATATGTTGGGTGATGATTAAGTCACCCAAGGGAGGAGAGAATTAATAGTCCATGCAAATAGGAACTACTACAGTGACCTGCCATTATGCACATCCGGCACAGAATAAGGTTCTCCTGGACCCCTTTGTGACTAAGCCATTCACAACCTGCTCCTGCTTTTGTGAGGAGGCAATGAGCATTTAATGAGTAAATTTGGGCTCTGCAGCCTTAAATGGGAATTGCGTTGTTCCTCTTGGGATTTGGTCCTGGATTTGCATTTCTATCCTATCAGCCCTTGAACTGAGACTAGTGCTTTGGAAGTTTTATCTATTTGGTCAAATTAGGGTGACGGTTCGATATTCTTGAAAAAGGGAATGTTGAACAATCCAATAGGAAAATAGAATTCATCATCTATCTTTCACTTCTTAATATTGCAGTAGGAAACTGGAAAACACGGTACCCACTTTATACCTTACCAGCAGCTACTCAGTCAAAGCAGAATTCATAGCAGATAGAGACAAATCATCTGATGGCAGAGTTTAAAAGAAACCTGTTACTATGACAACAGATAGGGTCAGATAACAAAATGAACAGACACTTTTGATCTTCAAAAAATTCTTTTTCCTTTGCTCTCTCCTCTGTTATCTGGACCACTCCATCAAACACCTAGCAGATAACAGAGTTGAAAACGCAATCGACCTTCAAGGAAGACCAGACAAGTTGGAAAGTCTATGGAAAGGTTACTATTACAGTGGAAATGCTTGTGATTATATTTTCTGTGTCTGTGTATGTATGTGTACGTGCATGCGTGTGTATTTTACCAAAGTAACAGGGTACTGTTCAAAAGGTTTTACAAAAGCCTCCAACATTGCAATGTGGAGGTGGGGTTTTTTTATAATGTCACTCAAGGAAAGGAAATAGAATATAATGTGATCTGCTACATAGTAATACTGGACAGTTAGCATATTGTGGGTTAAAAAAAATAAGTATTTAAGTACTTTTGGATTTTGGAGCAGTAGTTTACTGTGCTTGCCTTACCACTAAATGTTACTTCAATAGTGCTGCAAAAGCTGGAAAATTAGTTCTGAATTCCAAGCCCTAGAAAATACTGTGATGTCGTATTTTAGTATTATTTTACAGTATTTCAAAGATCTGTATATTAATAAAATGTACTGTTATGCACTGATGAGCTGAAGAGAAAAAACAAAGCACTGTGTTACCACATATTACAGTTGAAATGATGAAAGAGGAAAGTGGAAGAAATGATAGCAAAATTATATTAATTAACTTTCTCACCATCTGAGACTACTGAAGAAGTAAGTGTTCAGTGGACAAGTTGAAAAGTCTGTGTAGGCAATGTCACTTCCGGCATGTAGTAGTCCTGGTGTCCTAAAGGGATGTCTCAACCAAGAAACTGGGTTACATAGGTAAACCTGTTTGGGGCCAGGGGTTCTACTCCATTATCTTCCAGTCCTCTTCCATATGATATTACCATTGAATAGTTAAATGAGACAGTGACTGTTCCGAACATTGTGTTATTTCAAAGCTAAGTATGTGCTATGTATGAAAGATCTTCAGTGATGCATGCCATGGGTCACAAATCTCTTTTGGTGACTCTACCCTACATTCATCCATGGTACTTGGGTAGTATATTAGATTTACTATGTGCGTCAGAGGAAATACTCGTTCTGCACAAAAACAAAAGTTGTGTGAAAATTTCACAGAGACTTTTGCCCTGATTTCTCTGAGTTTCACACAAATCACATTGATTTAATGCTGAAATTACCAATCACCAAAAAAGGGATGACAAGGTGTGATGCTGTTGCAGAAGTTGCACTGCTGCTTTCAATATTATCAACAGAGAGAGACAAACAACCATTATCTTCACATTAATGAAACTGATCTTTTCCTTGTTTCTCTTTTCAGCAAGGAATTGAAAACCTATGTTCGACTAAAATTTATATTTTAAAAGATACTTATTTCACTTGGCGAATGTTCCTGTCAAGGCAAGACATTTACACTTTAGATGATTCTACAATAGGACCAAAAAAAGTCTCTGATTCCTGGATGAATGAGACCTTACATTTCAATAAAATAATTTAACGCTTCATAAATTACACAATATTTTGGTTCAAAGCTAAACTTTCAAAATAAGTATTTTCAAAATATTTTTCTAATATTTTCCTACACCTATCAGAAAAGAAAAAGTTCAGTGTTGGTATTACATACAGTTGTGTCGGCTTAATTTTTTGGTTTCAGAGATTTTGAATTCATTGTTTAATGGTTCCTTGTCTACACTAACAATTTGGGGACTTTGAGTTTTATCAACTTTAATTTTCAGTCAGAAAAGAAATTTTTATTTTGCTTAACTGATTGTAAATATCACACTCTGAAACTCATATAATGTCTGGCCACAATTCTGATGGAGAACAAGGACAGAAAGTTCTGCACTATAAGCATTATGCAGTACTAACCAATTTGTGGAAATTTATCAACTACAGGTGACCCCTGCATGAAAATCCTAGTACAAAGCAAGAAATAGGCATAGCATATTAATGTGATTCCTTACAATTAGCTATCTTTGAACTTTTCAAGAAATCTGAAGAGAATCTTCTGTTCTCAGTCAAATGATCTCAACCCTCCCCAATTTCTATTCTTTCCAAAAAGTACCAGACTTTACCCATAACTTAGAGTGATGGGGGGGGAGGTGTGAAAGGGAACAGCCCCTAGGAAATTCTGCAACCAAGAGAAGGTAGTATCATCTCGCTAACACCCACCGCTTTAAAATCCATATAAAATGGAGAACTACAGGATATGCACCTGAAGAAGACAAAACAAAACAAAAACAGCAAGCAATTTTGCAAGTGTCTACATATACTCCAAATTGTTGTTAAACATCAATAAGTTGGTATTGTACAGTAAGTGTGCATAGTTGTAAACAAATATATACAGAAGGAGCTGAAGCAGGAGCCTGGGCACTCATCTCTCATTTGTTCACGTACCACACATCATGACAGCAGCAGCTGCTGCACACTCTTCCTCCCCTCATCCTAGCAAGTCCTCTCTTCAAAGTTACTCAGCCCCTCTGTTGAAGCACCAGCAAGGTCACCAATTTGTGCTAATTACCAGAAACTGGACTTGGATGTTGGAAGGCCTTTTGTTCAGGGGACTGAAGAGTTGCCAGTCACCTCCAGTTATTATTCACTTGATCTTGAGATGAACCAAAAAGAAAACAGTCCATGTTCTAAGATTTTCAAAGGATGTATGCTGTACCTAAGGAAGAAAAAAGTATTATTAGAGAAAAAAAAAATGTGTGTCCTACATAGTATGCACTTCATGAATATATCTACATCTCAATCTGGAAAGAAAAGTCCAGTTCCATTTTTCTCTCAGCTCTATTCATACAGGAAAAGCAATTTCTGAATTTAGACAATGAGTGGTTTTACATACCAAGTATACATGTAGTACTTGCTATTTTTTTCTTTAACAGTCTTCGATTTAAGAAAATCATTCAGAGAAATGATTTTTAGATAATTCCACAAAGTGCTGATATCAAAAACCCTATAAAGGGCCACTGTTTGGTAACTATTCAACTTGCCTTTTTAACAGAATAAAAATGTGCAGGTGAGTATTGTACTGTATGTCAATAACTTAAAAAAAAAAGATGTTAAAGCAAGCTAAATAATTGCCTAACAGTACTTGTACTAATGACCATAAACTTCTGGTATGCTAATTTTCCCCTGCACTTTTAATTACAGATCAATAATACTTTGTGGTTGACATTTAAAAATGCTGAACTGCATGTAGGAGCACAGACTGAATAAAAATATACGATGTGGTACTGAATTTGCCAAATCAATAAACCTTGCCATTTAACAAACTATATCTTGTAAACAGTCACCAAGATTAGCAAGTGCAAAAGACTGTGCTTCAAGTGCCTAACTATTGTTTAATAACACTAAGCTGCTGTTCCCTGACAAAATTCTGCTGCTGTGAAAATCAGCCATTCTATTGTTTATTTGTTTTATTTATGCATAACATCTCTGTCAGAGGTTTGAGTTGAGCTGAATCAAAAGCTAAAGAGTGCTCACGCATTCCCTTTAGAAAATAAAGTTCTTAAAGATCAAAAGGTGAGTAGTTGCATAGGTTTTAACTTACTTTTCCTTACTTAGATAAATGATTTTTTCCTTTTAAAATGTTTTCTTGCAACAAGTACATTTAATAAATAGGATCGTGGTATTAAACAGTAGTTACATATGAGAATATCAATATAATATCAATGATTCTCTTTGAAACTAAAGGCTAGAATCAATAAAATGTCGTTCAACTTTCCGGTACCAGCTCGTGCTAAAATAAGCAGGAAAGAGCATTTTTTTCAATCTTCTGAGTCTGCAAACTGCTTTTCTTTTTCTTTCTTGCTTTTATTTTTCTTTCCCTCCTCTAGGTTTTGTCTTCATTGAAGCAGTAGGCTTCAGTTTTAACAGAACAGTCACTACCTGGTTCCCATGCACAGAAAAACATTTCTAAACATGCTAAGTAGGGCTTTAACTCTGAGGAGTATGGAAGGAACCATAAGTAAGGTTGAAACTAATAATTCAGTGGAAGAATCTGTGGTTCTGTAATGCTGATGAACCTGTTAAGTTGAAGTGATGTTCTACTGTTTGAATTTTGTTGCAGTCAGGATAGCAAAATAAAATGGATTCCACGGGTGTCTTGTTCCTCCTGCAGCCAAACTTGGAGGAGGAAAGACATACCAAAAATTGGTGATTGGGATCTTCTGTCTTTTGCCTATATTCAAACTCATCTACAAGAACATTGCCAAGTATCTTCTTGGGAAGATGAAGTAACTGTCATTTTTTTATCAGGGTAGTATATCAGAGTGTATAAAAAATTCTGGTTCACGGAGGGGAAAAAATTGGATTTTTGATTGGTGAAACATTTCAGCAGGGTATTACCAACAAGCTCTGTTTGCTGTTTACTTCCTGAAGCTCTTGGTCAGAGCTGAACAGATCAAGAAATTGTCTTTTTAAGGCATCTATTATATGTTTGTAATTTTAGAGCTCCCTTTTGCAACTATTACTGACTTTAAGGACCACTTACTCTTGTAAGTGGTTCAAACTAAGTCACTTTTAAATAATGGATTTACTGTTTCCTAACTGGGTTATGTATCTCCGTAGCTCCTAGAGCTGACTCAGCAAAATCTGCTTAGGAGGCTTTACACAAAAGTAAGTAAATACAAAACGTGTTTTGTGGCTAGATATTTTCCCTAGGGAATTTTGCCTGAGTGATACCAGTTTCCTAAAGCGTAAAGCATAAGAGATACCTCTAACCTCAGCTATGCCATCCCTTATAAGAGTGGGAAGGAGGCAGGAATGGGCATGGAAAGGTGAAATTTAGGAGGGGTTCTTCAGAACTGCTTTCAGGGCTTTGTATTGCTGCCACACGTATCAGGTGGATGTAGAATTGTGATTAACATTACAATTGCTAAATGTTGGTGGCCTAGTGTGCGCACCAGTGTAGTATGTTTGAGAGAGTGTGCCTAGGCATGTCTGTCCCAAGGTAAGCCTGTCACAATGTCCACTGAAGGATTTGATTTGCCAGATTTGCCAACAAGAGACAAGAATGAGAGGTACATTTCAAAACCCAGCTGGAAAAAAATATAAACAAACGAAAACTAACCCACACTAAAACTCCACAAAACTTGTTCCTTGGACTACTTTTGTATTCCACATATCATATGTCAGATATGTAACCAGTGCAGCCAAGGGAGGATGGACTAAACAGGCAGCATTTCATTTGGTCTGTTTTGCAGAAACTCTACAAAGTGTGTAGGATAGTATGAATCCCAGCTTAGGTGAGCAAAACTTCCCCTTTCTCTCTTTCACAACCGTGAACTACTGTCCAAGAGCTAGGTGTCCAGCTTTGAGTTGTTGTGGCATATTCTGAGAAGAGTTGGATGGTAAACTCTACTTTATCTGGAACAATGCAGATGGAGCTAGTCAGTCACTAAGGAAGACTTCAGATCTGAAAACCATAATTTAATTTATTTCCTTGACAGTTGCATTTGTGAACAGATTTCTCATACAGACAGTGTTGTGTGGGGATCACCTCCCTACCAGAAATACCAAAGTTGCAGGTAGAATGTGGAAAGTCCAGGTTATTTGTATATCTGATCTACATCTTATCTCCTCTGATGCTCATTGGGGACCAGAAACTCTCGTACGTCTAAACAGAGACCTACTTGTTCACTCTTCTTCTGTAGCACTAGGCCTGTATACAAAGTCCGTAATATTCGTGCCAGAGATCAAGGCAACATATGGACTCTGTATGTCAGGTCAGTAGAATACATACTTGAGAATCAAGCTGAAGTCACCCATATAGCAACATGGAAATTATTCCTCAGCAGTAGCGAAAAGAGAATATGAAGCACAGAACCTCTTCTATCTAGTCACTCTCTGTTAAGCAGAGGACATCTTCATCTTGGTCCTCCACATCTCAGATGGGTGCTTATTGAAATGAGATAAAAGACAGTGAGCAGCAACTTTGGCACTGTTTTGTGCAATACTTTGGCCACTCGGCACTTTCAGAGGACATCTGTTTGACTGGATCCCAGCAGTGAGACAAGCAGAGGAACATACAGCTCACGTAGTGCCAGCAGTGTTTTCTTCCAAGTACCCTGATGAGATCAAGATGTGGTGGTCTTGTGACAGCATCTTAGGATGCACATCATTAAAAAGTCTGTCACAAAACTGCTGGTTCTCATTGTTCACCCCCACACTTTCTCTCTTGCCTCATCAACTCCCACCCTTGGCCATTTGTCCTCACCCCATGCTGCCTACTCCATCATGCTCACGCAAATATCTACCAGATAGTAAACCAGATCAGGACTCCATGCATAACTGCCAGAGCAGTTTCTCAATCCATTTCACCTTGTGTGGGCACACAAACACTTGTGTTAGCATAGCAGAAGCACAGCATGAGGAGACAAACTCTAGACAAGAATAAGGAGGAGAAAATTACAGTTTTAGTTGGCCTAAGCTGCCATGCCACTTTAAGTAAAGTTATGATCCAGGTACTAGAGTAACACAACGATGGAATCCAGGCACCTCCATGGCCTGCTGCAGCAGGAAAGTAGTTAGGAGATGTTTTTAGGATGACTTTGCCCCCTTATTCCTATACCTTTTGTCTACTCATTACACTATGACATTGTCACGGTTCTTCACTTTGCTCTGTGCTTTGTACTCTGTGACTGATACCATATGCTATTTGAGTGCTACCTTAAATATTAAACTTCTGGTCATGGATGTCAGAATCAATGAAGTTACTGTACCTCAGCTGAGGCCACTTAGAGTGTTAGCATTCAAAGCTTCAGCCATTCAGATAAAGTAGTAGGTATCTTGAAAGGCTTCCCCAAATACTGCACCAGCAGAAGCAGTATGTCATTGCAGCAAACTACTAGAATTTTAGGGCACATAAAAAGAAATTTCTTTCAAATGGGGAAGGTCTGGGAAAATATTCTGAGAAATGTTTTGAGAAATATTAAGAGGAAGTACAAAAAAAAATGTGCTTTATGGTTTGCTGCACTTGCCAATGAAACTGATTTCAGTTTGTCTTCCAACAATATGGTCAATATTAAACAATAACCACCAAGTTCAGTGAAAGGTTTTGGTTTGCTCTGATACACTTTTGTGTCAATATACCTTCAACTCTGAATCTGTTATAACAAGGCCTGACTGACCATGACAATTTCCAATATGCATTGTCAAGTTTCATTCATGTCACTCATAAATACAAAGGTAACAGAGAAACTAACTTCAGTCACATTAGTCTGCTTTCCTAGTGCCGCCTCAGTTCTTTTCCAATTCATCTTCACGTGTTAAAACTAAACTAGAAAATACAGTTGCTAAAAGCACGCTCCAACAGCACTTGAAAATTAGCTGTTCTCCAGTAAGTACTTTACAGATATACAAGAATTATCAACAGTGAAATATTCAAGAGAAAAAAGAGAGCCGATTAATCCAAACAGAAAAATATTCAGTTATAAAATCCTACTACATCAAACCCAAATACTGTCTAATTGGTTTTTAAACTATCAATGACAAGTAAATTGTAAATTCTGAATTTTCAAAAGCTAATAACTTAGAAAACAACTGGATATTAAATATTTTATATTGTACCAGAAGTGTAGTTATTAGCTTACTGCTTGTCCTGGTTTAGCACTACTAGCTTATAAATGGAATACAGATATCGTTTAGATATCAACATATTTAACTAGATATTTTTAAAAGCTGGTGGGAGATATTTATCCCAGATCTTCTATCCTTGTGCAGTGGATATGAGGTAACTCAGAAACCAAAGCAACAAAAGCAGGAACTCTAAAGTAAGCTGGTGGGTGAACATCATTGTGGTGATTTCCAGCATTTTTATCTCAAGAGTTCTAATGAAATTTAATATTAGTATGCCTACACTTTTGTCCAAAATACCCATCCTGGTTTTTTTAACTGCCTGAAGTAATATATTAATGAGCTGATATATCTCTATTGCCTAAAGTGTGAGAAAGGGAATGATAGATTAGAAGTTACTTAAACTACAATAAATTAGGTTAAACAGTGAAGTTATACAACATAATAGTAACCAAAAACCAGTAATTTATGCAAAGATCACATGCCTCAATAATGTATCTGTTTCCTTTGATCATGACAACAGAGCAAAGGACAAAAAAAACTTTGTATTAACTGGTTGATGTCTTTTGCTTCACTTTTTGAATGCTTTTGACCAGCTCACTGACAGCTTGCTGTTAGCAAACTCATAATGAATTATAAGTTTTAGCCAAGATAGAAAACAGATAATTTTCTATTTAGCATTGCTTATATCAGTGGGTAAGTGTTTTTCAAGGTGCATAAGTGTATAATCATCATAATGTTATTTACATGAGTCAAACCATCCGATTTGAGAGGGTTTCATAAAATTACACAAACACATGGGGGAGAAAGGGAGATACCCACCCATGACTGGTTTCTGGGAAGACTCAGCACAATGATCCCTGCTGCATTCACTCTCTGCTCAGCATATCAGAAGCTATTTGTAATATTCATCCTTGGCAGCATACCTTTAAATTTAGTTGTTGAAGAGTTAAGAGTTTTCAGACATCACCAGTGGGATTTTTAGATTCCATCAGTATCCCAGACTGGATGTTGTATGTAAGTCCTGGGAACTTGATGCAAGTGTCAGCAAAGCAGAGTCTAACATCCCAAAACCCACTCATGGTATCAGTGTATCTTTGAAGGGAGACAATGGCATTGCAAAGTGGATTCATAGTGGCATCAGTCTTACTTTCCACCCTCAAAACACTGGCAAATCTTCCCTTCGTTTCAAGTGCTCTTATGTTTACACTAAGCCGTTCTATGCAGTGAAGTCTATGGACAACGTGACTTAATGCTCCTGGAACATCTCTTTCAATTTCCTGTAATCCTCTGGACTGTCTGACTCTTGTAGGCTGACTATGCATATTGAATAGAGCCAGGTGTAGGATACCAGCTGTGCTACTCACCTGGGAGTTGAGGTAACTAATCTGCTCCAAAACCACCTAAGATGCCATTACACAATAGCCGTGATTCCAAAATGGTCCCGAAAAACTTTGAATTCAAGGGCACTCCAGGGACCCAGAATCTAGCATACTGCAATGTTTTGGCAGTCCACATTGAAGTTTAGCTCAAGGTAGAAATTTCATCTTCCCCTTTGTGAAGTGCATATAAATACTTGCAGGAAGCATCCCAGAACCCTGGGAAGCAGGAGTGCTCAGTTGCACATTCTGCTGTCATTACTGGGGCCAATGGGTCAATCAGTGTCTGAGCAGAGTGCTGTGATTCATTTATACTCAAATGCTAATGCATTGATTCCTGTATTTTCTTCCTTGAAGTTAATGTGAGGTAGTTTAGGTCACCTTTGTCCTTGTGAGCTCTGTTTCCTCTAGTACTAGCTGGTGATCAGCCTCAGATTCCTAAATAACAGCTTTCAGGACATTATCTAAGCAGCTGTGATTCTGAATGTGCCACAAAAGATGATGGTTAACATAGTCTCATCAGTTGTATCTCAGCAGTCATGGTAGGACTGTTCATATAAGATGTTGCCACATTCTCAAATGTTGGAAAATTGGATTGTGCTTGTGGTGAAGCTGCTGCAGTGAATCTGATATAAAGGGAATGTGGCAGTGGTTCAGATGTCTTCGCATATGTGGGCTCTGGTCATTGTGCAAATGCAGTAAAGTAAGAAGAAATTTCTGGGTTATGTATAAGCTTCAAAAAGGATTTCTTTCTATCTCCTTAGTGTGGAGGAAGTCTTGCTCAACGACTGGCAACACAATCTGCAACAAAATTTCCCTAAAAATTCTTTCAGCTGTCAAGTTTACCTTTCTTCATTTTCTTGCTAGAATCTATTCTAGAAAACAATATGTTCATGTTTTTCAAATTTCTTGGATCTGTACATGATCATCTAGAATCCTGTATATCCCTCTAGAGCTGCAGAGCTCATCATTCTTTGTGCCTGAATGAATGAAATAAAACCTGAATCTCAGTCACAAAAAGAGGAAGGGAATTTAGAGATCAAGTATGCCATTACAGCAGTCTCTTTATTTCCTGAATAACAGAAGGCTGAGATTTTCACTAAAGGACTCCTACATGAATTCCACATATCCTGATTTAATTAGAACATCTTCTATGCAGTCACAGACCTTTATGTAAAGAAATCAAGTAATGCGGAAGCCATCGCTAGAATTAACAAGTCGTGCTGATAGACAACAGTCCTCACCATTAAAAATAATCACTTTGAATTTATTTCACTTTACCTTCCAACTAAAAGATCCTGTGATACCTTTTCAAGCTAGATGGAGGACCCTTCCATCAGAATGTTCTCTTCAGATACACATGCAACACAGAAGCAAGTAACCGTTCAGCTTTCTCTCAGATAAACAAAATGGATTGAGTTCTAGTCTGTCCCTTAATGTAGTTTTCTAGTCTAGGAATTATTACTATGGCTTTCTTCTGAATCCTTTCAGGTGCAAGTAGCTCAGTTCTGGCATTGGTGGATATTCTATCAGGACTGCTGGTGACCCAAGACATACGTTTTTTTTGTTTACCTAAAGAAGTATGGACAAGGACCCTAAGGACATAATTGCAGCAAATTTATAGTGCTTTTCTGTAGCTATGTTCAGCATATGCAAACACAAATATTTTCTTTAATTTATAAATTCTCTTCCACATTTAACTGAATGAACAGTGTTTTGTCACAATAAAAACTCTTTCCAAAAGATTTTTACTAACTTTATCAAACATTCAGCTATGTTTATAAATATTTAAATAGTTACTAACTAGCTAACTTTTAGATTCCTGGAATCAGAGATATTTATTTTAAGGGCTTTATAAACTATGTAAACTGTGAGTGTGCCACTCCTTGAACCAACCTTTTCAGTACATAGAGCTTCAAAACAATACAAAGTGTGTTTTTTAAGATAGGTCTCTTGTGAAAAGATGCTTGCTTCTTAGTCCCACAAACTATGGAGTTAGTAAATTCCTAAACTTGCAAAGTTAACATTTTTTTTTTGACCAACACTATGAAAATTCTACTTTGTTTCCATTACCATAAACCCTGCAGCAGAGCTCTGAAAGACTTTTATAACGTCTATTAAGATGTCATAATATTTTTGAGCTCTATGAAGCTCAAAAGTCCATTACCAAAATATTAGGTAACTAACAGGAAATATTTCTTGTGGAACGCAGGTGCCTGTGATTTACTATAAAAAAAACCCTGTGTTGCTAGATGCACATTAAATCAAGGTAAATCAGCTTCAGCCAGAAATTAATTTATTCTAATTATCTTGGCACCTACTTCAGATGTTGCAGATAAACCAAAATGAGTTACAGATGTAAAAGCTGGAGAAAATACAAAAGGTAATCACTGTAATAGAGGCCGAAAGCATGGATTTAAACAGCAATTTTCAAAAACCTAGCAAGAGTGGTCTGTCAGAAGAAAATTAGATTTCCGTTTATTCCGGGGTTCCTGAAAGAATTCTAATTTAGCTGATCTCTGAGCTAGGACTGTCAGATCTAACTCCTCAGCAACATAAGAATAGCTTTAAGTTCTAGGAGACACCAGTTTAATTTTTCAGGTACCTAACTTCTAATCACAGCCCAAACACTTTATCTACTCTACAGCTGTATTTGTGAGACCCATGCTCAGCCTGACTAAGATGTTGTGATAACTGAAAAAAAAATGAGAACATTTTAAGGACCAACTGTCTTTTTGGATTTTGAAGCTGTCGAGCTCTTTCTACCAGAGCATTTCTAGATTTACTGTGATGAACAATTTAATCACTCCTCACTAAGGCTTTGGCATGCTGTGGGGTAACTGGTAATCAAATTTATTGCTAATGTATTCCCATTCTGTGTTTCAAGAAGAGAATAGTTTTTATTTAGTCCAAGTATGGCATAAAAAATCTTTCAGACTATTTCAGATTACTGAATGTTCTCCAGATGCAGAGATCCAGTCAAACCAGTCCAAACACAACCAGTCTTGCTGTAGATAGCAAAGGAGGCAGTTCTTGTATACAGGGCAATAGGAAAAGAAATGGTAAGATTTTTCTAAACACCTGTGCTAAGATGGAATTTCACATCTTTTTGAGCAGGTGTATCTGACAAGTTAAAAGGGGACTATTTTAAAAGTATGTTTGAATAGAGAATATTAATCTGTTCATATATCGTATAGTTGTAGAATATATATGTTTATGTATATCAAACAACTGTCATTTTTTTTATGCCATCTGAAAACAATATTGTTTTACTGTCCTGATTTCATAACATAGGTATGTTGTGTAAATATAAAGCTGTTCAATTTCTATTAAAGATTAAAAGTATTCAATGAGCAGAGAAGTTGCAGGAATATAATTCAATTTAAGGCCAATAATTTGTGTAAATAAATGTCTAGTATAAAAGAATCACCACAAGTGGAAATTAGGAATGTTCAATTTTTCATGATACTTATCAAAAGAACAAAAGAGTTCATGCACATTAAAAAAGTTCTAAAAATAACAAGGTAAAGTTTCTCTTATGGGTTCACATGAATTTTTTATTTTCCATTTTAAAATTAGGATTGTGCCATACACGTGCTTTTTTGTGCATACATGAATTGAATTTAAACTTTTCTCTTAAATTATTAACCATGGGTTTAGTATGCTCTAAGGTGAGTAAATGAAGAAATCTTGAAGTGTAGGAGATGTAGAAAGTGCCTGTATCAAGGGAACTGGTGATGAAATTTCCTGGAATTATCTAGGAGTAGTTGCTTCAGATTTCTTTACAACAAGAAGAAATGTGATGCCTGATTTTAACCCTAGTTTTTGGGGGCTTTTGTTTATTTTGCTGGCCGAGTGATTAATGCTGGTAGATTACAGCAGGCAATACACTTCCCCACAATAGAGTTCCATTACAATTAAGAGGGTTCACAGTAAACAGGAGCTGTTTTGAGGATAAGATCTGTATCATTTAGTTGTCTGTGTATCAGGTTGTCCTTAGAATTTGGAATTATTTTTGTCCAAATGCTAAAGGAGCAGAGAGGATGCTTACTTTTAATAAGGGTGGTCATTTTTGATCTTTAGCAGCTGATCATGTGCAGTTTGTACAAGCTCATTCTAGATTTGTGTTTCAACAAATAACATTAGAGGTAAGCATGTGGTGAATGACAAACTGTCCAACAAAGTGAAAATACAGGAAAGAAATGACAGGGAATAAACTCTTTTTGAGAGCAACAAAGTCCAGCTAAGGGCTGGGGTTCAGGATTGTAGGTTTTTTTTCACAGAATCACAATTGCTTATCATGGATTTAAATGTAATCATGATGGAAGAGGTAAATTCTGAGGTCTTTCATGACTGCCATGACAAAGACTCTTCCTATGCAACTTACCACCTAACAGCTCCAGACTACACCTTCTTCAGTGTATCAGTTGCATCATTTGAACGCTGCTGTGGCAGACATTCGAGTTTCAAGCTGACAAGACAACATCCTGTTGACTGCAGTTTTGGTCAGTTTTGTCTACTGAGACATAAACACTTCTGGTAAAACCATGATCTATAGTGTGCAGGTAACCTTCATGCTCAATACAATGGACTTGGATACATAACTATTTGTGATTATAGAGACTGTTATTTTCTATTAAATGATTTTTTTTTTTTAGACCTCTGTGTAAGGAGGCATCTCAGAGAAAATGCCTTCCTTTTGAAATTTAGCATTAGCTCAGACTTTTTATCTATGGAGATAATTTTGAACTTAATTAAGCTTAGATGTAATTAGACTTAGATGTGGGGAAGACATTTAGCTGATCTGTAGTCTGAATATTGATTCCCTGGGGTAAGAATCTGATGGAGTTTTAGACAAATAAAATTTGATGTCTACATTCGAGCAATGTACTTTAGGCTGCCCTTAAAAATCAATGGAGAGAAGTAAGTGCTTCTTAAGGGCTGTTTGGCTGTCCTGTTTTAGATGCTTACCTTAGCATCTTTAGAGATGACTGTTTTCTTCCACTGACGACAGAGATGACACAAGGTGACTGCATCAGGACTAGACATCATACTTAAAAAGTTAACAGCAGAAGTATCCATCCTCAGTGATGACAGTAAACTTGTGTCTTGAGCCCATTGGCAGCCTTTTTATTCTTCAGCCACAGGATGTTCTTAACTTGTCTTCAGTTCCTGGGTAAGTTGAAGTGTTTTTCTTTCCATGTGTTTGATCATCTGCCTATAGCAACATTTGTGCAGGATTATGAAAAGATCTGTGTAAATCATCTGCTATGTCCCTCCTGTATAAGAGGCTATGTGATATTCTCAGTGTGTATATCTTTTTCCCATCACTCCTGGATGATTATGTATGTCTTCACTTTCTGAAGTTAGGTGAAGTCAGTATCTGTACTTCAGTCTGTGTCAATCAAAATTAAGGAAATGTCAGTGGTTCTCAACTAAATATAAGGGGAGGTAGTTGTTATCCCCTTACAGTTGATTTCTTACTATTTGCTCAGAAAAATCTTTAATTTGTGCCACATGTTGCAGCCTCTTCACACAACTTGAACTTAGCACCAAAAGCAAGGAATACATTTTCTGAAAACTAGGCATTTGAAGTCTGGCTAGTCATTCACAAGTTGTTATGTTAAGCCAAGACTTTAGGCCTTCTAGAATGAACCACTGGAAACATTTTTGACTGAGGATACCTGCCGCGACTATGTGAGTTAGTAGTGTTATTAACAACGTCAAAATACATAGGAATAATAAGACTACTAAAGAATATTATTTCAGCCATTGTATTTTAAAAGAAATTTTGTCTAATCTTTCTACATTACCTAATAAAGTGTTTAATACTGACAATACTTATTGAAATAATTACCTTTGTCTACCATGAAGTTCAGAGGAATGATAACATCAATAATAGCATTATTTGGAGAAAACACTATAGGCAGACTAATTATAGAACTCTGTTTAATGAAAACCTAACTCTGTTGCCTTTAGCACTTACATAATATAGTATGGTATAATGATTATAGTTTTTAGGGGGAAATAACCAGCATGTTTGTCTCACCATCTTTATTATTTAAATTATCATACATTATATAATTACCTTCAATATAACCATCTTATCTCATGGAAGATCTGCGGGAAAGGAAAATAAATCTAATGACTTTTCTGGCACGATCAGTCCTTCCTTCTGTATCCTTTTATGTGAATAAGAATACTGATACTGATTTGAAAAGAGGAGACTGAAAATGCATAAGAAACACTGCCCTAAATCAGCTGGATACTGCAGAGTACATACCTTTCCAGTCATCTGATATCCAGATCCTATTCCCAGAAACATATCTAGATCTGTGCTAAATGTCTCACTCATCTTGCCAATCTCTACTCAGGCTTTTTCAGAGGACCACATTTTTTCCCTCTTGCTTTCTTCAGGTGCTTCTTCAAGCTTTTTCCCTCCTCCCACAGCTTTGAGCTCCTCTGTTCCACCTCTCTTTGTAGGTGCAATTTCATAGGAAAATCTTACGGTTTCACAAGACTCTCTTTGCCCTCCAGCTCAACTACTAACTGAAACTTATTATGCTAGCAAATTTCACTACAAAGGCACTTACACTGTGAACTCAGTAACAGGATCAGAGAGAAGGGGAATCTTTGTGAGGAGAGAAGCTAGCATGGGAGTGGGAGAAGAATCTCAGAATCTGGAAGCCCTCCAAGTCTCATATCTCTGGAATGATTCTTGCTTATTTGATAGCCTCCCATGGGCTCATGCAAATAAGTTAAGCCATGGCAGCTGAGACTAAAAGATGGGTGACAGTTGCTCATTCTGCCATCCAAACAATCTCATAGCAGACAGGACCGTTGGTGTTTGTATGGTATGGTTCTTTGCGTGACACCCAGGTGTCCCAGTTTTTAGATTTGGAAGAGTTCACACTTTTGACTTGAAACAAAGAATTTACCACAGCCCTGTCAAAGCTACTCTAGGACAGCCAGTGGTTCGTCAGCCAGGTGAATGATCATGTGTCCATTTCATCTGCAGTACCTGAGAGAAGAAACAATACCTGGGGAATACTGCCAGGGGCAGAGGAGAAAGCCAGTATTTATTCCAACATTTATTCCAACATTTCCCCATTTCTTATGAGATACAGCCTGCCCTGAGTCCTGGGCACCTGCCAGTTTTCCCTTTGCAAGACCTTGCCACAGCACCCCAAGTATTCACCCATTTATTCCCCCTAAGACTGAAAAGAGTTGCCCAGGCTATGCCTTTTTTCAGGTTTTCATGAGAGAAGATATGTTGCCTTATCACCTGTGTTTATGATTTTGTGTAACTGAACTGAAAATACGCAAAATATCTTATTAGCTAATGCCAAATATGGAACTACAAAAAGCTCAACAAATAATTTGTCTACTTCTTGCCACAGATTTGGCAAGACTCTAATTTATTACACTCTGGGGCTGTATAGGTGTACGGAAGAATACAGGAGTGAAGTCTGAGTCATTCTGCAACACAGAGAAATGAATGCGCATCTACTTTAGAAAAATACAGCTGACTGAAAACAAGTGATGGATTGATTAAAAAGCCTATGTTTCTGATGAAATCTGAAATATAATGTCATAAATGTGTCATGTGTGAACCAGAAGAGACCTAGTTTGCTGTTGCTTCAAACCTTGAAATTGAGTTGGCATCAAACTGTATCATGGCGTGGTGATTAGCCACACTGTGAGTAAGCTTGCAGCAATGTTTCCGTTTGAAGACGGATTCTCAAATCCATCCAAAAGCCACATGCAGTGATGTCACCTTGAACACTGACAGGGCAAGTTTTTCTTGGGTCTTTTACATTTGAAGTCTTCAGAGTTGGAAGTCCCACATTCTGGATGCACCCAATGAACAAAAGATTAAGTAAAAACAGCAGGGGAGGATGAAAGAGGGTTAGTGAGCAGAGTAGTCCACATGTCAGGAAAAGGGAGCTGGTGCAGTCTAAACAAGAAGCATTTAAGAGCCCTTTCCAGCATGACGCATCCCCATTCCGCAGGTTTACGGAAGGACACCTGATAACCCATTTCTACAAGTTAGGAAAAGATCCCTTGGCAGGATATAAAACATGAAATACGACAGTCTTTATGGCAGTCTGTTTCACTTTGAGACCCTAGTTTGTGCTGAAGGATAAAGAGAGCTATTGCCTGCTTGGTAGAGCACTCAGTAGCCTAACAAGCTTTCAACTTTCAAGCTGTATATAAAGGACCGAGATGAATTTGCAGATTTGTTTTTCAATACAACAGTGATTTATACAGCTGCTACAAAATCTGCTTGAAAATTGCAACTATTGTGTTCGGGATGTTGTAATCGGGTTCCTTTATTCAAAACTTTTTATAAGTACTGCCTGACAGCAATAGGACTCCATGGCAGACCCTCAAAGGAGAGGTGATTGCTGTGTTTTGTGGCATAAGAACCACAGGAATGCAAAAAATGACAATTGGATGTCTTTCATGTTTGCGCTGTTATGGATTCTGTGAAGTTAATGTTATTATTCAGAGTGTCTAAGATTAGTCAAGGCTTCCTTTAGATAGCACATTAATGTAATGGATTGTTTCCCATGTCTGTTTAATTTTAGCAAATTGCTCAGTTGCCTCAATATTGTAAGTTTAAGGAAATCCAGCTGTCAATTCCTATTAAACTGGCCCGAGTTTTATATTGTTAATTCAGTTGTCTTTCACACTCTAGCTGCTAAACCTAAAGAACTCTTTACAAAGGCAGATTTATGATGGATGCCATCTGGTCTGATAGAAGGAAACAGATATTGATTTTTAATATTTTCTCCAAACTTGTTTACTCTAGGATAATACAGCAGCTGTGTGGCGGCTTGTCTCAGAGTGGAAAGGATTATTACCAGTGCCTTTTGATGAGATAAATTACCTAGAATGACTTGAATGGCTAAAGGGTATACTTTGATGTTATGTCGCTTCATTTACCCTTATGACTAAATGATTATTGATTTTATATTTTTAAGCTCTTGAAACGTGAAAATAAGTTGGTAGAGAAGCCTAGCTGTGTTAGTTTTATTAATTTATTTCTGCAGGGCATAATTCACTTTGGACCAGGTTGTGAAGGTTTTGGGTTCATGACCGACTCCAGATACAGTTGCAAAGAAATGGCTTATTTATATAGTCATTGCAAGTAGTTCCAAAATCAATACAGTCTGGGATTGGATGATTAAACTTAGTCCCTTTGTGGGATTCATTCCTGTAGCTGCCTCTGAAATGATCTTGACTGAAGCAGATTCATGTGATCCAGTCTACAAATAGCAAGTTTGTTCAAGTTGAAATATTATTTTTTGCTCATCATTTTTTTATCTACTGTGTTCACTCAGTGACATTTTAACAACCAGAAAAGACTGGTTGATTGACTACTTCAATGAAATCACTAATCTGCATTCAAAGACTTGCCTCCAAAGACTACTTAGATTTTCCATGGATAGATTTAACTACTGCTTTGATCAGTTAGTCCCAGTATGCAGTGGATTTAGGTCTCTGTACTTATGTAGGCAGCAGGAATCCAAGGTGTACACTAAACCTTTAAATAGTCTTCACAGTTCAAAACAGCTATTTGCCTTTTGTGTACAACAGACACCTACATATTTCTGTGAAGTATTGCCTTTTCTATCATCATTTAACATGTTGGTGCTATTTAACGTTTGTCTGAAATGTGACTCTGTTGTCAGTCTATTGAAGTATTTGTAGACACTGGAACAAGTGCAGAAATGTGCTCAAAAAAAAAAAAAAAAAAGGCTCTCTCTTCAGTTTCCCACAATGACTATTTATATATGCACTTCGCTTGGTGCTTTTTTATACCTTTAACAGCAATGCTTTTAAGCTTAATTTCTTCTGGAAAGGTTCAGCAACCAAATGTCGTGTTATCTTATTTAGTCTCAAAACTTGGGATTCAAAATCCTGACATTTCATTTATATACACTGTGAGCAAATTATAAATAGTACTGCTAATAGTATTTCAGCTGTCTGAAGGGAACTGAAGACAATAAGGTATGACAAAAGCTACGACTCAAACAAAGTTTATTCCTTGGAAGAGTTAGCAGTGCATGAACCTGCACAGGGCTGTCTAAAGTAAAGAATAATATTTCATGATTTAACAGTACATATTTATCCATCTGCTTCAAAAGACCGTATGCTTGTCTTTGGTTCAAATGTATCTAAATTTGGAGTTGTGTGACGGGTTTTTTAAACATATGCTTCACCTAATATTGTGTTTCTAAAACACAGAGATCTTTCTAAATGTTAAATTTATGTCAATAATATTATTTACTTTATGTAGATAATGTGTGCGTGTATTGTCAGTCAGGAATATTATTCCCCCAAAGGATCTTTTATTAGTTTAAGCCTTGGCAGCATATTTTACGTAGTTAAAAAAAGGTGCAAAACACTTTTCCTTACTTTAGCCACACTATATGTATAATTAATGTGTAGTAAATTATATGGCCCAGTTTAAGGCTTGTTTAAATGCATAGAATTTGAAGTCTAATGCGGGAATAAAATAACTTTTGGATCAGTGTAATGTAATATGTTGATCCATTTTACAGGGTGGTGGTGATTATTTAATTAATCACCTTTTGACAATTATTCACAGTGGTCCAAATCAAGGTCTCCATTAAAACCAAAGAATAGCTTCATTACAAATGACCCATAAAAGTGTCAAGTGCTGGCAGTGAAGACAAGTAATTTCCTCTCCCTTTAAAACCATTAGATCGAATGATGGGGGTGGGGAAGGTGATGAAGTGCGTAACAGTGTGATTACAAAGAAAATCTTAAACAGTAAATTTGACAGCTGTGTTAGAGTGGATAGAAGATAAGGGTTATAAACTGTTGGTCCTATACCTCCAAAATCTTTTAATTTTAGAAGAATACAGGAATGAGTGGATTATATTTTTCAGAAACTTTTTTATCCTCTTTTGGTGTTTACTTATAAATTGAGATTTGAAAAATGTCTGACTCAAAGACATGGAGATACAAAATATATACTGTATTGCCTTCTGAATGTTGCCTAAAATAGCAGTTAATTGAGACAAAATTGTTTTACAGCTCTGCAACTATTTTCAAAGCCTGCTTATCTTATTGGTAGGAACGGTAGCAGGACCTTTATGTCGGTGTAATTATATTGGGCACTTTCTTTTACGTCTGGAACGTACCAAGAACTACCAATTGATTTTGTGTAGAGATAAAACTGCACTCATCTTTGATTAAAGCTAAATGCTCTACCTTTTACTGTAAGTCCTTGTGTTCTTGCTATGCCAAAACATGTGAAAAGTGTTTTAGTTGTCAACTTCTGATAAAACCTTGTGTATCTGTCTAATGACCACTACAGTTTCTCTATAAGAGGATTAATTTTTGTACCTGTCAAATCAAAATGTTGTTCTTTCTGTTCAATATTAAATCCTGCCAAATATGCACTGGCTGAAATTATACAGGAATGTAACTTCAGAAAGTATAACAAAAATATTATAGCATCACTTTTAGAGGGGCTGAATTGAAGAAAACGTTATTCACAAACCACATTCTGATTTTGAACCTGCGTTTAATAGTGGTTGTAGACTTTGTTGTCATTTGTTTGGTTGTAAAATAATTCTTTACTACAGAACTCCGTGTAGCGACCTTACCTCTTATGTAGGCACACTGGCTTCAATTTGTGAGAGCTAACAGGTGGTGGTTATTAGCTCAGCTATCATCACAAAAAGACCTTAAAATAATAGTTTCACTTGAAGGTTCTGGATAATCTTGCTAGCACAGATTCCACTTATTACAGAAGATGAATATATATATATATATTTACTAGTTTTTCAAAAGCGCAGCAAATATTTACCCGTCCCAGAGATGTATTTGTTAAATCTACTTGTCATTCTTTCTTTGATCTTCATTTGTTTTAAAATCTCGCACCAAAGCTTGGACTAGTTACTGTAAAAAATCCCAAAAGTTCAAGTGCTGCTTCTAAAAACTAATGGCTATTGACTTTCATTAGGATTTCTGTGATGTTATCTAACCCTGTAAAGACATTTGCGGTATGCAGTTTACATTGTATCTAGTGATTGTATAATCATTATTGATTTTCCTTGTGTGTAGTACCTATGTCAAACAACCTAATATATTTAAATGGTGATTATTTCAGCAATATATCTATTATTAGATAAGATCAAAGGCGTTTAAATGTGTAGCAGATAGTGTGATAAGTTGATATAATGTGTATTTGTGCCAGTACCTGTGCCCTTTTGTGCATAAAACTGCAATTCATAGTCTTTAATGATTAACTCTCTGAAGCATGTTGTGATTTCAATCCTGTAGTAAAATAAAGTATGACAGATGGATTAAAGGAAGCCCACTTTTTAAGCAAAAGGCCTAGGAGTTATGTAAATGTAATACAATTAGAAGAATTGCTTTTCAAAGACCATGGGAAATCACTCTGCATATTCCATTCACTTCTTGTTTTCCTACCAGTACTTCTGAAGAAAACTAGAAATATATTTAGAAAGCTGCATGATTTCCCAAAGGGTATAATCGCTGTTAATCCCATGAGTATGGATTAACAGAATAACTCGGCCCATAACAGCAAGTGATTTCTCAAGCTAATCTCATGAGCAGAATGCTTATTGTATTTTATTAGTGATCAAACAGTATTCTACTTAGACTGTAGCGGAAAAGCAGCAAATCTAATGCATTCATTTAATATCAAAGAATGCTATACTTGTGGAGTTTCTCTGCTTTTACTAATGTTGTTTAATTAAAATATGTTTCTGGTCAGTAAATAAAAGCTGTGCTATGTATTTAATGCAATTTTTAAAAAATAAACAAAACCAAACAAATAAAAAACATGTAAATATACCTGTGGTGTTGAGGTGAAAGTATAAACCTAGGCTTTTCCCTTTGTCTCGTTACTGTTATCATTTTATCACTGTCTCTGTTGCTCCAAAAGCAGATGTTGCATTTGAAAATATAGTATCAGTGCACACAAAACACACACTTGAATGTGCTAATGCAATTTCTTAGGAAAACTGATAGCTTTATTATAATTTTTAACTAGTTGGAAGATAGGGCCCTTTGATGATATAACAAGCTTTCATTTATTTTCTGTCGCTCCATTTTCAGTTTTGAAATGGTTTCTGTGCAAACACTAAGCCTCAAATTTGAGTTATTGCTCACAACTCAGTGTATTCTGTGCACGTACCAGTTCTCTCACTGGTCACAGAGATCTTCTCTGCCACTCTCCATTACACAGCATGGAGATGCATGATTTGGCCACTCTTCAGTTGCCACTCATATCCTCAAAATTACTCTTTGATTTCACTCTGTATCTTCTGCGTCCAGCTGTAAGAATGGCAACTGTGACCATCCCTAACTATATCTTCCACCGGGAAGTTACCAGCATTGACAGTCAAATGCCGGAGCAAATTATGTGGATGTCCCCCAATTAATCTCAAGGAAAATCAGACGTATTATTTAAACAGTGAAGATGATTGTGTGCCATAACCTGTCTGAATCTGCTTGAAGCAGCTGAGGAATATCTCAGAAGCTGGTCTTCCAGTAACTCAGCAAAGAACATGGTCATTCTGATGACCAAGTACTAAAGGGATAATAACTCCAGCAGAGAGTGGTGATGAGCAGTCAGAGCATTTATCTGTTCACTGATACAGCCTGATTAAGAACAGGGTGCTAGTTCCCAGTGGTCTGCTCTATTTTCATCAGTCCACAAGGATGAAGATGACTACCTAGTAATGCCACCTCCTGGTTTCAGTCCAGGAGTGTACTCTAGTGTAAGGTACTCACACAGAGTGTCCCTTTGCTGTAGTTTGCCGCTGTGATCCGTTCTTGAATTCCTCTGATGCACCAAGCTGATCCCCATCCTGGGTAAATGTGAGAGTCTTGATGATGGGTATTCTCATCTCAGGTAAGAAAGCACTCCTTTCAGTTGAGAAAGCTTCTCTGACTGATGGTGACGCTCCTTGGCTGATTCTCTGTTGTGGAGATACAGTCTTTCTCATTGATAAATTTCCATATGTGACTGAACAGTGGAGCTACATGATAACTTATTTTAATCATTTTCTCAAGACCTTGATTGTGCAAGTCTCAGCAATATCGGGAATTTAAATAATTCTGTTGAGGCTGGTAGAATAGCAAGTGCAGCTATAAAGCTACTTACTGTATAGGAACGCTAAGGATAACTTTTACGCTGCAAAGATAATTTCTTCATGCTCCAGATGAACTAAAGATGCCTTATTCAGTAGAAAGAGTTGCAGTCCTGCTATAAGAACTGACCTGACACTGTCAATTGACATAGCTCTTCCTGAGCAAGCCACCTGGATAGACTGAATTGCAGGACTAGGACCTATGTAATTATCTCTGTTGTACATACAAATGCACCAGCTGAAGCTTATGCAGTCCTGTAATGTGTCAAGAAGGCAAACAGAAGTAGGAGCTGGTGGTTTGAAAAAGAGAAGACTCCTAAATAAACTTGGCTTCACAGAGAATGTCCCACCAGCACTTCTATCATGTACTCATGATTCCATTCCGTCTTAATACTGTTCAGAGCTGTGAGACAACCTCATGCAGGAATAGGTGGAAAAGCACAATGACTAATTCTGAGACATTTATTTCTCTGCAGAAAGTGCAATAATGATGTTTTAGTTTGCATTTAGAAGCTTGACTGTATAGGAGTTCCCTCTTTATCCCTCTTTAGCCTCTGATACACTTTGAGTAGCAATGCAGTTATTCATGCAAGACTGCGTATGCAGTGTATTGCAATCATTAGAGAAAAATTAAGGAAAAAAAGGTCTACGACAGTCATATCTGGAGTCTATAATTCCTTCTACTAGAAGCAGAGTGTGGGAGAAGATGGAGTAAGCAGCCAGGAGGAATGCTATCAGCAAGCTTGCAGGGGATATCCTAGCTGTCAAGTTATTCTCCTACATTTCTGAGGGTGATCATTTAACTAAAATACACATTTGTTTATTTTAACGTGGTCTTTTCCATGTGCAGGAAACAAAGCACCCAGACAGGAACAAACTTGCTCTTTATGCAAATGGATATTTTAATAATGTTTATAATGTATTTTTTCAGTTGATACAGTTCTTTCTCAAACTTCAGGCATATAAACAACCTAAATTAGTCTGTATTTACTGCCTGAAGCTTTAAAAATGTCTTTAAACAAGTTCTAGTAAACTCCCCCAAACCTTAAATCTTTTTATGCCAAATACTAAATCTCATGGCATAACGATCCAGAGGCTAAAAGGGTGCCATGGGGCAAATTGCAGACAGCCTCTAATCCCATGTGTCCTTGAATTTTATTGCACAATTTCTGTCTCTTTCCAAAAGAGTGCAAAGAGGGAGATGGGAGGAGCACGTCGAGAGTATGACTGTTATTATGTCTCTGAATCATGTAGAGCCGCTATGCTGAGGAGCTCTGTGGTGGTTGGTTACAGTGGCATAACTTCTGCACATCGTAGCTTTGGGCTGCAAGGAAACAATTTCCCTCTCCACCCTCCTATTCCACTTCACATTGTTTTTCTCCATTCAATCAGACTTTGAGCAGGACCAAGGGACCTGGCAAGAAATTCCACTCATTCATTACTACGGTGCTTAAGGACTTGTGCCTGGGAGAGATTCAATCCCCAAGGTGTCTTTACGGCCATGACAAGCTTACAGTAGGTTTCTTTAGGGTAGGATGACCATGTATACCATCTTTGGTATTTTATTTCGTTCTGCCTTTTGAGGGGTGACAGACAGTATTCTTTCTTCCTCCTCTTAGGCCGTTCTGAGCTGTGAGACAAAGCCTAGGAGACAGACACCATGGCCCTTTTGCTAGGCTATGTAATGCCTTGGAAAGAGGTCACCTCCAGATAGATCGTCCAATACAGAGATATATACTTCCTTCTGGTTTCTACTGCTAATTATACTCTGGCCGAAGACTTACCCTGTATTCCAAACTTTTCTTTTTATTTAACAATCCTGGCTTACATGCATCCTTGCCTCTCCTAGACTCACAGGTGCTGAGCACATCTGAAAATTTTGGTGGGGAAGAAAAATCTCCACCTCAATTAAAAATAAGAAAAATCCCGTTATTATTTTCTCCTATTTGACTTTGGGGCAAAATGAAGCCTTTAAAAAGATTATGTCTGAACCTGTAGGGCTTTAAAGGGAGGTAAAGTAGGACAGATTGGCAGTTTCACCTTTGAAAACCAGAAGACTAGAAAGGCATTCCCAGCATATTTCTCCCATATGAGACACATACAAAGGCTCCTGCATGGCAGGTTGTGGAATAGGGGCAGGGTTCTCCCCTATTGCACGGGATCAGCCTCAGAGCTCCTCTTCCAGAGACATCTCATTGCCCTATTTAGACTTCATCAGGTGTGGGGAGGAAAGCACCCAGTCAGCTGTAGATCCAGGCTGCTGTCACTGTATTGTACCTAAATCAAACCCATTTACTGTAAGCCCTTCTAGAAGAGTTGCAGCTACTGCATTTGTTTAAAAAAAAAAAAAAAAAAGGCTGTCTTTTCATGTACTAAACATGGAATAGAAGATATTTTACTGAAATTTAAAAAACCCACCACACAGTATTTTAGGTTATAGTCATTACTTATACAAAATGAATGATCAAAACTAAGTAACAAACTCACATCTCTCTTTTGAGATTTCTATACACAAAGAAATTGGGTTATCTACAAACACATTATGGTTTTGAAATGTGTTACTGCATTCTAAATACTTGAATTAAAACAATTTGGCTTGAATTGTACTATTATAGAAGAGTCAAAATCCTTTTATCAGAGGTTCTTTTTTTTCCCTTTCTTTCATTTTTTGGTATTATTAAAGGATTTCAAGCTTTGTTATTCGAATGAGATAAACACTATGGTAACTAGGAAAGCCAGCCTGTTTTAGAAGTCTGCAGTTTTGAGTGCTTTCTGAAGAGACAAGGTAGTATCTGTATCTTAATATTCTCTCAATGCCTGAAATATAATAGAAGGGAGCTATTTCAATAAGATTTCTTAAAAACTATTAGGCATAAAAATCCCGACACGGTGAAGATATTGTTTGAGGCACACCTCCAGGATCAAGGTCAGTCCTTATGCCAAAGCATCATATTGTAGGAGGATCTTGGTTTTGCAGAACAGAACACAATATTTTTAAAGCAAGTTCTAAATACTAAGGAAGAATATTCATTCCCAGGTTTGTGGAAACTCTACCTGTGTATGTCCTATTTTGGTGGACAGGTGGCTTAAATGGCAATGTGCGAATAATACCATATGTCTTTGCTATTCAAGTGAAACATGAAGTCAGTATTAAAAAGTTTCTGATTGAAGATTACTGAGTAAAGATGGCCAAATTTCAAAAACTTTGAAGTCTCAGTTTACAAGTCTGGATACTAGTGTGAAGTCTTCTGAACTGTACGAAGGTTTTGAATGTGAAAAATGTGGATGGACTTCTTGTGAGAATTGCCTGTTTCATTTCAGAATCCGTGTCCTTCAGACTTTTCTGATTTCCTTTTTTCGGTCAGAGCCATGTGCATAAGGACATATGGCATTGTGCACTTGCTAATGATCACAAATCCTTCAGAAGGTGTGTCATAACCATGGTAAAAAAAGTTCTGAATACATAAAAAATTACAGTTTTCGATATACACTGACATTCCTACTGGTTTATATTACTTAAATTTGCATATATCTTAGACATACTACTTAAAGATACATTAATATTTTGTGGAATTAAACATCACTGAATTTTTATTTTTACTTATTTACTAATTAGGCACAGTCTGCAATGAATACATCATGCTGTTAGCTTTTGAAACTCACCAGTACAGGATACCAAGACCAAGACCTTTAAATTTATAGGATTCATATTTTTATAAGAAGACAATAAAAAAAAAAAAATAATAAAAACCCACAGCAGTGATTTAATTTATTAAATCTATCCACTCTAAGTCATAGATATGCTTCTAGTGACCTGGTCATAAGGAGAAATTCTATAGAACAGTGTAGAATATTATGTATCTTCTTCTGAAACATCGCTACCAATTGCAGAGACAGACTGTTCAACTAAATGAATACCTGGGTTAATTTTTGATGCAGTAGATTTGATAACTGTGGAATTTACTTTTACACAAACACAAGTAATGAGAGTTCACATTTAGAGTGACCAATCCAAACCTTCTTAACTTTACTCTTATCATCAATTTGGGCAATTTTTTACAAACCATATTATATTTTCATTAAATGAGTGGGGAAAATAATATTTTTAAGGTAATGCTTCTCCTTTGATAAATTATTTTGCATTATTTTTAAACATATATAGATTTGTTATTTAAGTTTGTGAGATGAGTATGTGACTTTTCAGTTAACTCTGTTGAATGTATAAAGTACTTTAGAGTATCAGAAAAACTGAATATTAAAAAAAAATATGGAATACCTTGTGGTTTGGGAGGATAACTGCTTTTCTTGTTTTGGTGATGTTCTTATTTGCTTTTTTCAAACATGGCAAACTTGCATCCAAAGTGTTTTACTCAATGCCTTTAAATGTAATGATCAACTAAGGTATTTTTACTGAAAGGCTGTACGTAGACTTACTCTCATAGAATTTTATGTGAACTAGGAACTTCATATTACATTATAGACATTGCACATTGTTCTGACGAAATGACTGATTCTGAGTCTTGATCATCTTTTGGGTCTTCCAGAGCCTCTAGTTCTTGCACAAACTGCAGCTTGGTGGTCATGGTGAACAGACAAGTGAAAAAAATAAAGGAATCTGATTCATGGCTAGCAGGATACTTATTTAAGCAAAGCCCCTCTCTTTACTTCACTTGACTGGATTTGGGGTTTTTTTTTCAGACGATTGTGCTAAAAGGTATGGCTGGGAAAAAAAAAAAAAAAAAAGATAATTTTGATAAGTTTGTAAAAGGTCTGTAAATTAGTTCTCCAAGTGCCACTACATGATCCAGGCTTTCATCTAGTAAAATAAAGCCTATTAATAAACTACATTTCCTACTGTATGTGCCCACCTAACAAAAACATTGCTGCATTCATTTGCTCTTTTTACTGACAGCCAGTTTTGGAGCAAGACAGCACTATGCAGCTAGTAAATTTTCAACAGGATGACAGCAAATTCTCTGCCTCTAGAGGCAGTAACTACTACCTCTAGTACGTTACTCAGTGCTTTTTTACCTCAGATTCTTCTCCATAAACTAAAATAGTATTTGTTATGGACAGAAATCTTTCATCCATAAGTAGCAAAAAGGCTTCTGCAGAACTAGCAAATATCACTAGTCGGAGTTTGCAAGTAGGTCAATGGGTCTGCAAGCATATGAAATTATTTACTTCTCATCACAAACCAAATATGAGTCAGTAGAAGAATGAGCGTGTACCGTTCTTTTCTATGAGTCTTTGATCAGCATGTGTTTTAACATTTTAGTGACTTACTTTATAAATAGCATTTAGCATGAAAAGTTTCCAAACGTTTCACATATTTAAGATGCTTGGGACCTGATTTCAGTAGGCAGTCAGTACGGCACACTGCTTTGTATCTTCAGTTCTAATTTTTGTCTGCTCTTCTGAGTTAAGAGAATGCAGGATGTTAAGTACAAATCTAAAAGATGAGAAAAAAACAATTAATGAATGCCATTGACACCATTAATTTAAGTCATCTTCCCAGCCTGACAAAAGGGCAGCTGTTCAAATGTGTCTAAACACTGTCCATTTTGGATGATTTCCATCATCCTGCTGGGACATCAGCTGCTGCTCCAGAGGTATGTGGGTCTTCTGTAGTTCTCCAATCATATCCGACAGCCACATGTAGGGCTTCCATATATTCTCTGGACTTTGTGTTTAGGCACCTGAGTCTCTTCCAGGAACAGCAAGACAAAGACACGGACAGTATTTCAGGAGAGCATTACAGTGTCCTTTGTCCACTTGCAATCTCCAGCTCTGGTCACAGCACGATTTCCAGCATTTGAGGGGATTTTCCTAACAGACAAAGTGTTTCTATGTTATGCTACCTTGATTTCATTCCAGAAACAGGGTTCCCCATCACCTCCCCTCCTCACCGATTTTATTTTTGATCTCTCAATGTCATTTTTCCCTAAATATCTAAAATCATGTTCACATGAGTCTTTCAGGAGATGGAAATGTTAGCTTCCCTCCTCTGTACTTTCTCAATAGACATAAATGAAAAATCTGGTGGGCGTCATTACACCTGAAGGATTTTTTCAATTAAATTACCTGATCACCAATTAAACATGACATTTTGAATATGAGAGAAAAAAATCTTGAAAAAATGGAAATGGTAGAATTGCCAAGAATTAATACAAGAAGGCAAAACTTCCATCTTTGGAATTAAACCACATTATATAGGTATACAGTGCTATGGTGATGAAATACTTTCTGCTGGAAAATTTATTACTTGTATATTACACAGCATCTGTTAAAGCTAGCCATTTTTAAATCATCAACTCCAGAAAATATGCAGTCTTTTAAAAGAGCTAACCAAAGAAGTCTGGATTACTAAGGCCATTTTTCAGTAACTCTAGAAATTTGGGAAAGTCTCCCAAAATTGAATAAAACAATTATCGTGTCCATGTTTTAGAAAAGTAAGCAGGAAGAGCATAGCAATTACAGGCCGCCTAACCTGACATTGACCACAGATTAATTAAATACCCAGCATGACGTGTAATTAAAAAAGAATTAAGAAGAGTAATATAACTGATCCTACTGAACATGGACCTGCAGAAATTCAGAAATTTGCTTTATACATTTTTCCGTACTATGTATTTAAAAAAATATATTTAAAGCACTATAGAGAGGGGTTTTTTTGTAGTTGACCAGATATCACATATTCTAATGAAGAAATCAAACTAATACTGAAGCTTAAGTAACATGCATTAAATGAATGAAAAATCTTTCTAACTGCTCAGTAAAAATATGAAACAGGAAATCTTATTAATCAGTTTTTGTCCCTTCTTTTTCTTTCTATCAACAATCAATTTTATCAATAGTTACTATTGATAAAATCAATGATTGATAAAAGATAGGGAAAGTGTAATCTATAAAGGAGATGGGTCTCTGATTGATGTGCATGTGGATAAACATGAAATATTGGGGGGAAAATAATTTTTTGTGAAGGGTGGTTACACCGCGAAAAACTATAGAACTCTTTTGAAGGAGCCAAAGCCTATGTTGACAAAGATTTACTTGATCTAGTCTTCTCAAATATATAAAAGTTCAGAAAAATTCATTTTCCAAGGCAATATACAAAAGTTCAGAAAAATTCATTTTCCAAGGCTTTTTAAGGTAACATCGTGAAGTAGATAAACACTTTTTTTAACAGATAGCAAAAGTAAATGATCAGTGTTCATAAAATAAGGGAAAAAGTCACCCAAGGAATCTCAACAGGATCTGTGCTAATCAGTCATCTAAAAATGAATGAATATTTAAGCAGTAAATTCAATATGATACTAAGGTATTTAGAATAATAAAGATGACAATAAAAATATGATGCTGAAAGATTTGTTGGTAGATGTGGGATAACGATGTGGCAGTAGAATGGCAAACTCTATGTGTCTGGATTAAAAATAAAATTTAAAAAATAGACTAGACAATTCCATGGAAGGAAATCCATCAATAGCAATTAACTGTCAGGACACTACTTAGGAATCTCCCGTGTCATGTACTGTTGTGGACTGGGAAAATACTCTCATAAAAAGTCCTGCTCAATGGCATCGTGTATGCCTGTAGGCCAGAAGACAATATAGCTGCCTTGGTAAACTGGGCACGAGCAAACCCCCGTTTCTGTACGGTCAAATATAAAGTGTAAATGGTTATGTTAAAATGTAAATGTAAAGGAGCATATAGACAAAATTTCCCTGATAGCAAAGCAGTAGCTTGGAAAAGACCAAGCATCACATAAGCGGCTTAGTCTGAACATTGAGAAGAATCTCAGCTTTTGCTTGTTTTCCCCAACTAAATGACTTTCAGTCACCTGACACCTGACATTTAGGAGAACATTATTTATTAGTGGAGAGGATACAAAGTTTCACCGAAGAAAATTTGAACCCACTAAGACCAATCAATAGATGAACTGAACTCAGGTCATTCATCACTTTAGTTTTATGTCCAGGACCAGAGAGATCATGAGAATGATGATATTAGCTGTTTGTATTGAGAAGAATCTCAACCTTTGCTAGTTTTCCCCAACTGTAAACCTAACTACAAATGTGTGTCGGTAGAACCTTGAAAGATAAAAGTGACAGCCCTAACAAAACTCTGTATTACACTTTAGCAATCTATTTCCATATGAAAAAGAACATTCCAAGCCCATATGTTTCATATGCATATTTGTTGACCAAAAAAAAAAAAAAAAAGGTTGAAAAGTATTTTTCTCTGACCTCTAAAACACGTAGATCTGAACAGCTTTCCTCAAACTTTACACAATCTTGTGAAAAATCATCTTCAACTAGAAACGAATACGTAAATGACATCAAAACATCCAGCAACACCCCCACAAAAATGTTTTATGATACTACATGTGCCACATAGTCTCAGCATTCATGTTTTTTACAAGAGTTCAGCTGGAAGGGGGGCTAAACATAAATTTACACCTAGGGCAACAGCTAAGCTGGAATTTTGGAGACTTTTGGCATCTACGGTTGGTTTTTGACAGCATAGTCTCTCAGTGGGTCAAACTAGAGAATTTCTCTTAATATTCTGATTAAACCATCAAGACTGAAGTTAAATATCATTTAAGAGAGGTTTAAGGAAAAAACAAAAAAAAACAAAAGACTTTGTAATAGCAATGCCAGTGTTATTAATATAGGTCATATAATAAGAAAAAAAACATTTTTCTGTGGCTGGACATTGAAACATAAAAACTGACAGACAACAGTTCAAAACATACCTCACTACATTCTAGGACTGCAAAATATCCTCAAAAATCAAGGCGATATACTATGTTTTGAAGTTAGTGGTCTCTGAATGACAGCTGAAACATTTCTATTTGTTTCTCTACAGCTTTACTTCACTCTTCTTTATTTTCCTCTTATTTTTTCTTTCCTTATCTCTAGAAAGAAGAAAGTCTATTACTTTATGAGAAGATTACTAATAGAGTTTATTCAAGAAGATTATGGGATATAGACCAACTAAAGCACCCCCTGGCTCCACTCACCTCTTTGTTCAGAGAAAGGACTTGGCCAGGGAACACTTCAATCTTCTCCTCCAGTAGCCAGTGCTCATGCCATTTGTTGTACGAGCTGGGTGAGGTCTGACCATGGCTAGGCAGGGGAGGTTAGCTACAGGGGTACCCTGCTCTGCACCACAGACTGAGATTCAATGTAACAAACACACTGTGGCAATGCTGCCCAATTTATTTAGCTGCAATACAATTCTCATGTCATTTTCTGTACTGCAATTTCTATACGACTCTTTGATTTTCACCCCATTTGTCTCCAGTTTAAAGACAAGTCACATGGTAAGGTTCTACTGACTCCTGCTTTTGCCATTATAAACCCTTCTGCCCTTACAGGGAGGAGGGCAGACACAGATTATAAAACCCCATTTCCTATTTAAACGCTCTATTTCCAACAATCTCCTAGCAATTTGTTATTTTGACCTTTGTACTTATTTTTGCAGACTGAAGATGGGAGAGGGCCAGCCTGAGACAGATGTAGGGAGACTGAATTATAAAGAGTTATGTGCAGAGAGGGAGCAAATTTAACTATTAATTCTCAGACATTCTAATTTTTTGTAAAAGTATAGAAATATTAAAAAAAAACCCACCACATTATATTGACTGTTGAGTGGCAGCTGGAGCCTACTTTTGATGCTAGTGAGGGTTCTGGTCCATAATCCTATGTTTTGTAAAGATTTTTGCATGTAAATAAATGTACCTAGTACTATCACAAGCCTCCAGACCATATTTTGGAAATCACTGGACAACGAGCCCTCTTCTGAACAAGCCTGAAGTGAATGGAGGCCTGATCATAAGGGGAGCAAGACAAAGAATGGGGCGCAGCCCAGCTCTGGCACCATGAGGGCAGAAGCACTCACTGCAAGGGGCAGCAATAATGAAGGACGATGGGTTTAGTACCATCAGTCACCTCTGTAAATTCATTCTTGCAGATGTAGTTCCAGAGCTGAAGGCTGATAACTGAAGAATCAAGCCTTGGCTTTGCTTGTACAAATTATATCCAGAGAACCGCTTACACACACACACGAGTTTCATAACATGCCTATTAGCAGATCTAGATCTGTTCCAGGTTAAAAACACATGCTAATGTGTTATTCCTCAGAAGTGATTTCCTTAGCTGCCTTCGAGAAATAGGACCTGAAGGGCAGGGCAGAGGGGAGTTAACTCTGCTGGAAAATATGCCCCTTTCCAGGTATGCACATGAACAGGCGGAAGGGCAACTTCAATTTAGGAATACGCTATGCTTCAGGCATCTGCTGGGGTGACTAGCACTAGTTCTTTCAGATCTGCTTCCAATACCCCAAGTAGTACTTAAAGAGTAAAGAGAATATTTCAGTCAGCTGCCACAGACAGCCACAGAGAGTAGTTTTTACCGCCAGAAGAATTTTAAGACAGTTAGTTTTGCCAGGTTAAATTAAAGAAGGTATGCCATCAGTAGAAAGCAGCACTTTGTAATGACATGATGTGGTAAGATATGATATGAACTTCCCACGGCGTAACATGGTCAGCTGTAAGCATGGCAAAGCAGGCAGTTCCTGGAGGCAGCAAATAGTCCTGGGCCTGCTTTCCTTATTTGTGGGGAGCCAGTACTACTGAGGGCTGGTGGTCCTTGTGCAAGTAAGGCATCCACTTCTGTAGGAGCACTTTGCCCAAAGAATAAAACTTTTTTGGGGCAGAAGCAAAAAAAAAAAAAGAAGCTCAACTCTCCAGGGCTCTCCTCTCAGCTCTTTATTCTCCTTATTTAATTCTGTCTTTTCCCCCTCTCTTCCTACTACTTTTTCTGCAAGAATTCCCACCCCTATCCTGGTCCTGGCATCCCCTTGTTAGCAATAAAATTCAGTTTTCTCTACAACCATTGAGAATCTCTGAGCCAGTTCTAACTAAATAAGAGTTTTCCATCATGCTTTCATGCTTCCTTTTAACCAGTCTGTACTAGTTGGACATGAATGCCCTCGTTGTTTGGACTTGTCACATGGAGGTGCCATTTTGCCACCCTGTATCCTCCCTGGGGTTGATTTTGCTGTGTAGCCAGGGGTTGATTGCTGTCACCACAGGCCTTAAGAGAATGATACTGTGAGAAAGGCCAGAGTCCGTGGAGCATCATCTTCTCTCATTAAGTTCTCCTGGAAGCAGAAGCTTCCATGAATATATGGAAGGTTGAATACAAGACTTGAACATTACAAGGCTAATGTTGTAACTGAAGTAGATTTTTCTCTTTGGTCAGTTGTCCTTTATCCCACACGTAACTGAATGAGGCGAAACACCTGGGACAAAAAGGAGAAGGTTTGCACAGAAATGGAGTGGGTCTTTCATTTGCCTCATGTAGTATAGGAGAGGAATGACTGCACTGGTTGGGTGTTCCCAAATCTTTATTGAAGCACATGCATTCAATAATCAGGTGGCTTTTGGATAGAATAGCCCGTACTATCTGCCCAGCTTGGTCATCACATTTGCTGGCAAAGATATTCTGGCTGTCGCAAATCGTGGTATGTTATTGTCTATTATTTCAGGGATGAAAATATTCCTCCCAGTCAAAGTGTAACATATGATATGATAAACTGAGCAGTTATGGAAGTTTACAAGCCCTTGCTATTAATAAGTGGGGTGGGCAGCATCCCTTATATCAGAACATCCGCCTCTGAAATACAAAGTAACCACAACACATGACCTGTCAAAAACTATCATGATGATAAACAATGGGGTGAGCTCCAAAATAAATAAATAAACACTGCCAAAGAAATTATTTGCATATTTTTCTCTCTCCCCAACCAGTGCTTGAAAAATGTCCTCATTCAGTGTGCTTGCTCATCCATGCAGCTGCCAGCTGTGCCTTCTTCCTTCAGCAGTAGTCACATGTTACATGGTTTGTAATACCGAGTCCATATTGCTGCAGAAACCTAAGCTATGAAATACAACTCTCTCTGGCCCTTTAGAATTTTTGTGGAATTATGATTTCAGTACTGTAACTAAAATTTGACATTTGGTTGAAGACTGTGGCATGCAGGAAACCAAGACAGAGTACATGCAAAAATGTCCAGACACTAAGAGACATCTCCAGCAACCCTCATGTAATTAACATAAATCTGGGCTGCCAAAAGTACTAACAGCACTTGAAGCAGCTTTGAAATCCCAAATGCATGACTTCTAAATTTAGAGCTCTGTTCTTACTATATTCTGTTATGCACATGTTTAGATTTCTGTTGATTGTTTGCAGAAGAAAAGGAATGTAAAGGTTACTTGTTTAGAGTGGAACTGTGGCCTACAACTGCAACTCAGCATTGGGGATGAAGAAAAACTACCCTGCCAATACAGGAATTTAGCGTGGCATCATGATTCACGAGTTCAGAACTGAGGCAGCTGCTCTGCTCTTAAAGAACGTGAGGCTGGTGATAGCGGTGCTTGCGAGCACACGCGATCCACCCTGTGCCCTGCGCCCTGCCTTTTGCAGATACTAAAAGAAATGGTAGGTCCACACAGTTGTTAGGCTCACTGAGTGTGAGATCCTGACCATAACTGTCCCCTGTGTGGCTGGCACAGATGCAGGAGATAAAATCAGAGCACAGTGTAGTGGAACTGCAGAAGATTGCAACAGGCACTGAATAGAAACGCAGAACTCAAATATGGAGGAAGAAGGTAAGGACCAACATGGATTTTTTTCTTGTTCAGGAGCATCACCATTCCGGCTTTGGTATTCAACAGATACAGTGATATTTCGCATCCTCCTTAATATGACACGTGTCAATTTGGCTACAATTCAGTTGTTTAGCACCACCTAATTATCCATAAGGTCTGAATTTTTAATCGGTGTATTTGTTACAGGGCTTCTACTTTAGCAATTCCCCTCAGCCATTTCTCCCACAAGCTTTTAATGCACGTCTGTGCCATTACATTGCTGAAGGAACACATACCCTACTTTTGGTATTTTATCTTTTTTTTAGATTTACTTCCTGTGTGGAAGGAGATCAAGAAAAGATCATACTTTGTATCCACTTTCTAAAATCTCAGTCCTTCTTATTTCCTGTTTCTAGACTTACGCGCACCTTCATGAAGCTGAAACGGCTTTAATGTGTGCTTTTACATCTGCTTCTGTAATGATGAGGCTGTTTTGCTTTGTTATTATACAGGCTTTTACGCCATCATGAATACTGAGATGAATTTTCTCTTCATTTTTTTTTTCTACTTAATTATTCCCTTGTAGTTCTATTAACTCGATAAAATGTATTGTGATGGAAAAATGTGATTGCAATTATTGATATATATCATTCAGTTTCTCCCTTTTCTCTGTTCTTTTGGGGCAATTTTGCAAGAATTATCTCCTTTTCCCAGCAACCTCAAAATTATGTTTCTTAAAGTTTGTCTTTTTATACCAATATTTCGTTCTTTTCTCTGTAAATAATTTTAACAGTACTCTACTCTGAGAGAGAAAGAGCGTGTACTCAGTGAAGTACGCAGATACTACGGAAAGAGGCAGATTTCATGATTCTAATGGTTATCATCTCAGTAGTAGAGGGAATAATCTGTAGGTAGGGTATTAGGTTGCAGTCAATGAAACCATGAAGGTAGAGAGTGGTAACAGGATAATCCTAGTAGATATACTCAAGTGTTTAAGCCAGTTTTATGGTACCTTCCATATGATAATGTAAGCAAAATGGGTCAGATAAGGAACACATTTTTAACCATTTGTGTGTTAGTGAAAGGAGTCTAGATAACAAAAATAACAGCTGGAGATGCTCTTGCCTGAGAAGGAATATCCTGCATTTGGTACTAGAAATATGATGAGATGGTTGTTATGACTAAAACAGCTTTTCATACTTCCAACTTCTTCCATAAGGATAAAACAGGAAAAAAAAAAGGCACAGAGAGAGACTTCACATCAAAGATACTGCTAGTTTTTTCTGATAGCTCAGAATGAGATTCAAATGTTATGGGTGAAATATCTATGTGGCAAAAAAAAAATTAAAAACATTTTAAAAATTCCTGGCCTGTTTGTAGAATCCATGATAGAAAACCTATTCATAGTAGATAACAGTCTGTAGTGTTCTTTAACATCTGCCCATAATGTGTAACAAAGATACAAATTTTAGTAGGAGTGACTTCATCCCGGAAGATGCTCGCTCATCATTTCATGCATCAGAAAATTTTCCAGAATTTCTAAAAATAATAAATGGTAATATTTTTATGCAGAAACGCTTGAACTCATAAAAGATAACTCAGTTTTTGATCTTATTTAAATGAACTAAGAGTTAATTGCTACCATAAAGCAAATAGTTTCCTAGCTATAGATATCACAATCTGATTGCATTTACCTTGTGCAGACAGAACATATCACTGAACAAAACAGGTATGTATATGTATATGTATATGTTTATGTATATGTGTGAAACCTGTGTAGGCTATTTTTTGGTATATTGTACAATGAAACAGTCATTGTTTTATCATATATTTGAAGTAGAAAGTATTGACAAAATACAGGAAACATTAAAAAATAAATCCTGGATGCCCACAAGCATGGTTCACAAGTAAAACAAATTATACTAAGCAAGAAACTATCCTAGTTAAAAGGAGATTGAAAACAAAATAGAATATGAAATATTAATACAAAACCTGAGTAAATAACAAAGTATTATAAGCTACAAGTTCAAATATACTCAACTGGAAGAAAGGACCGTATGTACGAAAGCTTGTCTGCCTTTTCAAGTTGCATATGTAATTTAGTGAAAACGTCCCTGCTTCCTGCAAAATTTGCACAAATTTTATCCTCAAATAACTGTGGCTACAACACCACGTAGAAAAAAAAAGTTTCAACGTAGAGGACCAAGAAAAAGCCTAGGTTATGCGTGCTTATCCTAGACTGCAAACTGTAGCTAGATATGTATGTTCCATAGATATTTTTGAGGTTGTCATTTTAACAAAACATGTAACAATCACATTCAATAAAGTGCCAATGAGTGAGAGTTTATCACCTTCAAAGGATGGCACAAGAGGAAACATATGCTAAAATGGTATTGTTTCAAATTAACATGTCTTGCGAAAATACTTTACAGGCAAAAGCCGTATAGAAACTAATCATAGACTTTTGAACAACCACTATTATGGTTTTGTAAATATATGAAAATTGGGGAATTGTCAAGGTATTGAAAAATTTCCTGTACCAACACAGTTCTGAGAGAAGGTTCACTCAACTTGGTTTAACTAAAAGATTTTAAATTTAGGATTCTGTTTACAGATAAGCTTGAGTGAAAGAGTTGTTGCCAAATAACCATTTTTGTTAAGATTACAAGTTTAATCAATGCGTGCTGCCATGACAAACCTGGATTACTTCAGAGTACAGGACACTTCAAAATTGACAGAGACTGCACAGATCAAGTTAAAACTAGCTCACTAAAAGATCTCAGAATAGGTAGTCCTGTTTCTAAGGAAGTCTTTTAGGGATTATTTTTTTAAAATCCATATAATTTTACACACATGCTAGTCATCTAAAGATAGTACAAAAATCTGTGTAAATTTTGCAGACAACACAAAGGTTACCGAGGCAGATTGTGAAGAGTATCATCAAGAATGATCCAAATAGTCAGCCTAAAATGCAACAAGCCCACCCCCCCTCCCCAAATAATTTAATAAAATTACTATATTACCAAGTAACGTACCTGGGAATAAAGAAAGAAAATTGCGCCTACAGGCTGAGAGGTTTGGCTTTAGAAAACTGTAGCAAAAGGAGCAGTTTAAAGATACTGGGAGTTAACTAACTCAACTACCAGTGCAAGTCTATGGCAAAAATTAAGAAGAACTTGATGTAATCCACAGATATCTAAATCAAGAAAAATCAAGTGGAAGCAAAGACGTGGTCTTGCCTCTGTACACTGTCTTAACTGTCAAATCTTAGCTCTGAGGCTAGTTAAACAATGCTTTAAGCCCAAAAAATACAGACTTCCAGGTCTCTCCACACAGAGATAGGCTGTGCCAGGGGTCATCCAGTGGAAGAAGCCAGACTTCACTGATGTGGGTTGTTCCATGCAAACCTCTAACCAGGCAGTGATTTAATGAGGTTTGGCTTTCCTCATAACAATAGTGCAAGGAACGTTGGTGGAGAAATCCCTTCCAGCCAGTGGTGTCGTGGTCTTCATCTGTCCTGTGACACACAGCTTAGCATCCCTAAAATCTGAAAGATTTAAAACTAAATAGTTTGCTTGGTAGAGGGAATTCATTAGAAGCACCTAAGCCACTTCTGGCAGTGGCAGTTTGGATACTGGAATCAGCACAGCTGCAGCCAGGATCTGCCGTGCCTGGACTGGGTTAGCTGTACCGCTTTCAGCACTGCTCCCAGTCTAATGCAGCTTTATTGCTTCCTGTCGCTGAGCTAATTTGTTCAGAGGTAGCACGGGTATCCCTGTACAGCACTGCACCATGTCATGTGCATATACCTTTTATGGCCTGTAATACACAGCATGTCAGGCTAAGATGATCTAATAATCCTTTCTGGCCTTAAACTGCATGAAACCATCATCAGTCACTTCCATTAATCTTCCATGAAGGAAAATAAGACACCTGAACATAGCAAGACAGTGAGATACAGCAGTAAAAATGTTGAAAATGTTTCTCGGCTTCACCCTGCTCTCTCTCTAGTTCTGCCATAAATTCCCAGCCTGAGTCACACACTGTCCATGGAGACACCAAGGCACTCTCAGACTCTATTGGGTTTGCTGCAGAGGATTTAAGATTGCTTGCTACCTAGGCGGTAGCAATTAGCATAGTTTAGAGGGAGGATAAGGAAGACACGGTGGTACACAAAGGAGTCCAATATGGTTACCAAAACCCCTGCGTGGTTGCACAAGGTTTTTTAGGCAGTCTATAAACCTACCATGCTAGGTACAGTTGGCCATGCAGATGTTGCTGTTTTCATGAGCATGAGAGGGAAACAATCAATCTTGGATTTACTCCCTCTGTTTTCATGTGATTTGTGTAAAATGCACTGAGCAAGTTGCAATCTGGAAATGGGTAAAAGCTTTGGATCAAAAAATCTGATGGATTGTGGCCAATTTGTGCAGAAGTTACCAGAACGTGGTCTCATTGCTACATACACAGAGAACAAACAGCTGGAGGGCCTAAGCGTCCACATGATGGGGGTTTGAGAGAACCAAGCCTGGGAGATGTGCTGATTTTCTCTTCTGGCATGTGAATAGGTTTATTTTGGACAGCATCTGTTTTATTTTTTTGTTCTCCGTTGTATGTCATGTTCCTTTAAAAAGGGAGTGACTAGGTCAGATGGAACCCCTGGAGGGAGCAGAGATTCCTCCTTTCCCTGGAGAGCAGATGAGCATGCTTGAGGACTGGGTGGGTGGAGGAGGAGAAGAGGAGGAGCTCCCACTCTTCAGGGTGTAGCGGAGAGAGGAGAAGAGAATGGGAGTCCTAGTGTGAAGATGGGAGCCTGCTGTTCATGGAGAGGCTCATGAAAGGAGCAGGGAACATATGGACAGACAGGCTCCCTTGGCGACAGGAAGAAAACTTCCTAGGGATCAGAGAGGATCACACAGAGTTTGCTGCAACCACTGAGTTGACTGAAACCAAACCTTGAAGCAAGTACCTACCTAACACCACACAAGGGGAGAGGGATGAAGATGTTTATTAACATTTTGGGGGAGGGGGTTTTGTCCTCACAAAGAGAGAAAAAAATTATTTATAAAGTTAAAGGTTCACACTTCTATACAAATTGTCTTTGACTTTAGAAGGTCCTTTAGTCTTTTCAAGGGGTTCACAGGGAGGAAAGTCTAGATCATCATCAAAGCCCTGTTTGTCCTTTCTTGAGGTGTAGAACCAGAAGTGACCCCCAGTTTTGCTCCTCAGCGCTAGAAATACATGAATGATAGAAATACTGTGAAGTAGTTAATTAAATATCATATCTAGCATAAAATAACCTCTAAAAGGTGTGTGAAAAATTGGGAAAAATATATTAGTTAACATCTCCTTAATGATTCTTCATTTGGTTCCAGTAGATCAAATAGGATGAAAACCAGATTTTGATTCATTGGTAGCACAGGGAAAAAAAAAAAAAAAAAAAAAGGTTTGTTTTGGATCAAATTGAAAAATATTTTCTTTTTTTATAGTTTCATGAAGCATTGCAAAAGTGATGCAAATCAAAATACTTTATGTGAGTTCAAACCTTTTTAAATTGTTTTCTCAAAAAATTGGAAGGAAATTTCAAAATGGAATGTCATTTGAAATGAAATAATTCAAATGCTTCACTTATAAAAAAGACAAAAAGAAGCATTTGATGCTTTAAAAATTATTTTCAAAGAACTCAACAGAATTAACACAATTTTGCAAAATGTTTCTGTGTATCTCTGCCTCCATTGCTGAAAAAAAAAAGAAAAATTAGTTGAAAAATTTCACTTAGCTTCACAAACAAGCAAACATTAAGAGCTGAAATGCATGTAACCACTGAACTTTTTCTGACCATACAGACCAGAAGTGCCCCCAAAGAGTTAGGTTAGTCATAACCAGAAACCCAGATCTGTTAAGAATAAAAATTAAAACCAGATATGCCATGAATATTTTTGTTGTCCTTTATTATTTTCCATTTTCTTTTACATTCCTTCTCTCCTCTTTTTGCCCAGTCCTTCTTAGATGCCTGTGTACCAGACATTCCAGGACAGAACGTCTTGTGATCTCCACACAAATACCTCCCCTAGAACAATTATGGGTCAAAGTCTCTGCTAGCAGAAATTGCCTCCCTACTCGTAAACTGAATTACGTTAGCTGGGAATCTCACCTGATAACTTAAGATACAGTGATTTTAAAAGTTTGTTTTACAGAAAGGCTCAACATATTTTGGCAGGGTTTACTCCTTAAATTTTTGTAGCCATGACAAAAGTTTCCTGTTTGGGATGTGGAGAGGGAACAAAGCCAGAGCCAGCATCATTAGTGGATGTCGATTATTTAAGAAATGAAATTATTTTCAGGACAAGGTGAAGGACATGCAACATTTCCTTTGTGGGCTAAGGATTCTGCTGAATAAGAAGAAGATTTGCGAGGTTAAGTAGAAGAAGAAAACTTGCAGCCTTTAGAAGAAACTGAGCCTACAGAATGTTTTCACACGTTTCCAGACCTCCCAGAAATCTACATGCACATCAAACTGTGCTGGAGGAAGAGCGCCATGAGCTAATGCTGACCTGAAGTACTAAGCCATATGGCCTGCTGCTGTGCCATACAGATGCCCCATCTCCAACTGTCAGCTGAGTTTATTAGTTTTAGTATCACACCTCAGGAACAAAATTACTTTGCTTTTGAATCCACACAAGATCCCAGAGTACCAGGTATGCACGATTCTAGGTCATGGGGAAAACCACTATGCAAGCGTGTCACTATGGGTTAGGTTTATGCTGTCCCTATTTAGTAATACTGGATAAATGTGGACCACAGCAGGCACCAGGATGCTGGAAAATAAACCAGGTAAAATCAATTTGATGTCCCTGAGATTAAAAGTATCTGCTCTGTTCCTAATCGACTGCGTCCTCTGGTGCCGATGAATTCATATGGGGGACTTCTGTTGTTTTCAGTGTTTCTCTTGAGGACAAATCTTGCTTTTGTTAAATCACTATTATCTTCCTAGTTGTTTGGGGGTTTTTTAATCTGAAAAACAGAATTCACTGGAAAGCTCTCTCATTCTCTTTCCTACTTTAGTTCTTCTTTCCTTTAATTCTTTTCTGACCTTCTTTTTTTCTTGCTTGCTTGCTTGCTTTCCTTCTTATTCTATTGCTTTCTTGCTTTCTTCTCTTGGTTTCTTTCCTTCCCTTTCTCAGATTTATCTTCTAAAGGCCTTTTAACATTACAGGAATACCAAGTTTGGTTTTTGCCATTTTAGTTTTTTCCTGGAGCAGCTCTGGGAAGTCTTGTGTTCTGGGTGTTCTGGCACTGTTGTATAAAGAATGAGGATCTTGAACAAAGACTTTCTTTGCCCAAAATTGTAATTAGTTGCTGAAGTTGCTAACAAAAGCAGAGGCAGATGAACAAAATTATTCTAGACATTAAAAACCTTGTATGATGACAGACTGAAGAGATAGGAACTATTTAGAAAAAAAACCTAGGTCATTTTTGTTCAGAAGAACAATCAGATTTATTAAAGCAATAAAAATAAAGTAAAAATAATATTAGCACAATTACTATGTCATTGTGTAAATCAGTGTTGCACCTTTATGTTAAATACTTTTCTCTCTTGGCTAAGGTACCATCACAAAAGTGAAGTGGATTCTGAAAACTGTTTCTTAGCTCTTGCCATACTGAGGACAGCAAGACTTCATGAGTGGATGGAGCTGTTGATAAGAAAGTCCACGTCTCTTTACTGAACCTAGCTAATTCATGAGATTTACGGGATGAATTTTGTCATCTTTTGCGAAAGTTCAAATAAATTATGTCTTCCAATCTTCTTGTATTCACTCTTTTGTTATCACACCCAACAATTAAAAGAATGTGAATAGCTTACAGAGGCACAGATTTCTTTTACAGAAGCCATGGTGATCTGTCTCCATCGTATTATTTTCAGCTGAGTCTTTTATAATTCTGGTTTTAATTAGCATTTCAACCAGCTTTCTTGGTGCTAAAGTAGGAATTCTCAGCGCTGAATTTCCCAGAATAACCTTTACAGTCAAATACCATTTGCAACAGAGCTGTTCTCTGCGAGCAGCTATTGAATTCTGGTTTCTTCTACTTGCTTTTTGAGCCCTTTTGACTTATATTTTACTTTTCAGTTCTTGTTTTCACAAGTCAGCACGCTACTTTTTTCTATGATTCCTCACTTCCAAAAGCTTAGTTTGCATCTACTTCCCCTGTAGCATTATATGAAAGAACCTAGGGTTTACTGTAAACCCAAAGAAATTCCCCCAAGAAGAGTCCATAGACAGAAGGGCATCACATACGGAGTAAAAATAGGATCGATGGGAAGGCTGAGAGAAAGCTCAGCATTCAAGTTATGGAAAGGTAACAGTATGGCAGAGCAGATGTCTTCGATTCCCAGTAGGCGATGGATTAGTTTTTAGTACCTGGTTTATGGTTCAGCTCTACCTGTCACCAGCACGTAAGACTCTCAGTGCTTTGGCAGTCTAACTGAGTGCAGCAGGACATATGACTTGATCAAGCGAGCGCATTTTGTCCATGATTCAGACAAATCAATTTTTGCCGTCCACTTCCTCAAAAAATAGCAGTTTCGGCACGAAGATGTGGGAGCTATTTTTTACAGGCTTTCAGGCTGTGTGCTGTTCACAGTCACAAGAATAGGAATCAAATTCTTAATCAGGGCACCAGGTAATCAAACATTTTAGAAGAGTTTTCTTTTATCAAACACCAACTGTGGCAGGGGTTCAGGCACTTACTAGCCCAAGTCACACCAAGGCCAACAAGGTATAGGCTTCTAGCTATGTCATTGTCTTAAAAAATATCTTTCAGGCCCAGAAGTCTTCTTGAAGCAATGCCAAAATACTGCTTAAAATCAAGGCCAAGATGCTGGTGCAGCCTCTTCAGACAGATCTTAACCACAGGAATTTATCCCTCTGTGGTATTTTGATTCTGACCTGACATCAAACCAGCTGCACCAACCAGCTTATTCAAACAGCAGTTCTGTGATCTCCTGTGTACGTCTGTGAGCGGTATAGCTATCAGCCAAGTGTCCACGGTACTGTATGCTACACAACAGTTGCATCTATACAGTGGAGGAAGTGCGCTCCACTTCAAACCCTGGTCATCCAGGCTGGTGCTCATCGCAGTTTCCTTCATGCTCCCACAAGAAATTATTTTTCTTAAAATAAAGAGTGTGTGAGTTGAGATGGATTTTGTCCTGACATGGTCACCTCGAATCCCTTGTGCTGACTCAAAGAGCACCTATACCTGATTTGTGAACTCAATTTGTATGTTGTTCTTGAGCTTGATCCCAAAAGTGAATGTGAAGTTGACATTTTATTTACAGCTCCTAGGATAAAACAGGATGTACTCTAAAGCTTGAAACTAATTTTTGTCATATATATCTTATTTGATATGACTTCTTTATATTGTTCTGCTGAAATCTAGAGTTATATAGCACATAGAGAAACACGGAAAAAATAAAAACAATTTTTAGTTGTGAAGCTCGATAAAAACGTAAAGTTTAAAAGTAGAGAATATTCAAGTATAGTTGCCAAAGTATCAATCTACCTTCTCTTAGTGTGGAATCTAACCTTTGCTCACCCAGCTGAAATTCCTTTCATGTTGTTTTTGACTGCCAGGCATGTTTTAAAGAACCAAGAAAGATCAAGTGATCAGCTCTAAAGTACTCTAAAGAACTAATTTAAAAGAACTTTCATGTAAATATCAATAATGGAATATGACAAATGGATTAAAATAATTAAATAGAATAGCTGTGTGAAGGAAATAATTCACGAAATAGTCTTAATAAAAAGTAACAGAGAGAACAGTCTCTCTGCTGATGCTTTCCTGTTTTGAGATACAAAGAGATAGAAACATGGTCAGTGCATGTAGAGATCATTCTTGCCCAACCTCAGACACTAAAGTTCAAGGGTTTGCAGGGAGGAGCGTCACAGAACCCTTCCTTTATTACCTAGTCACTAGTATAAAGCTTCATAGTTACAAATGTGACAAGTGGATGTCTCTAATTTGCTCCCTAGTCTCATGGCTTATTCTATGTAAAGTTTCACCTCATGTGTATGCTCAGTGAGTACCTATACCCACCCAGTCCTGCTGTGCTCTTGGTCCTGCCTCTTGGATGGAAAAGTCAATTGCTTCCATGGCCCTTCACCTATTCATATTTTCTTTGATTCTTCTGTGCTTGTCATCTTTTTTAGGACTTCACCTGTGCTGAAAGTCTTAACTTGAAAAACATATTTATATTTCTAAACTTACTAAGAGATCTATAAAAGCTTGTTAGCATTGCTATCTCCCCACTAGTATTCCTATCTATGTATTCTATTTACTGTGTAGGTTAGGAGCAGTCCTTTTTTAGCTGTGCTGCATCTCGGATACAGATTCTATGTAACATTACAGAGTAATCTTGAATATTGATGAAATATTTATTTATTTGTTTGTTTGTTTATTTATTTTCACAGAGTTTTTCTATAAATGATATTGTGAGCCTGAAAACTAAGCAGCAATCATGGTCTACATGTTCCATTGATAAAATACTAAACAGTGACTTTAAGAAAAGTAAATCTGGTAGACAGTATGTGGCCAAATAAAGTAGAAAAGGGAGAAAGCAAAAGATGAATAAAACAGTAGTCCCATATAAAAGTGGCAGATTAATTTCTAGCGTTAGTGGACCAACAATTTTTTTAAGCAAACTCTATTACACAAAAATCAATTAAGAGAGCTGAAAGAGACAATTCCATTAATAGGGTAAAAACAGAACAAACAATTAAAACAACAAAAAGAGCATATATAATGTGCTGTTTCTTCTTTCAGTTGCATATTTAAAACAAGCATATTTACAGAGAAAAGATTTCTTTTAACCCGTATTTTTGCAAGGGTTAGAATTAATGTTTTATCCCTTCATACATGGTTTTTAATCAAGTTCATGAAAGTATTTTTAGTGGATAGTGTTCACAAATCTGATGAGGTGCATAAATTCAACTGTAACACAAGAGGTACTAGAAACTAAGTACCTATCGCTGGAAAGAAAAGAAAAAAAAGATGAGCAAGTGCATATATCACATTAAATGTGTTAGTGCAAACCCAAAAATCTATTTTACTTTCTTACAAGATTGGTTCTGAATAATTTCTTAAATCGGTGTATTTACAAAATTATGTTACGTTAGTTTAAAAAGAAATCTCACTAAACCTGTAATAAAAGATATCTGATGTCCCTGAGTTAAATTGAAGTTCAAACAACAAGCAGCAGCTCATAAAGTTCCAGGACAGAATTATTTGAGACAAAGTGTTGTAATGGAGGCTGATGGTTAATCAGTTCTTTATTCCCATCCTTATCACTTCCTATCTTTCATGTACAAGGATTTCACCAAATGGATCCCAGATGAAAAAGTTGGGCTGTGGATTTGCATAAGAAATCAAATTTAAACATTGTGTACTTCTGGTGTTTGAGATAATGACATCATCTAAGTCTCAACAATAGTTTCATAAATCCATGTTCAAAAGTGCAGACGAGTCACAACCTTCTCTAGGACTTCACTAATTAGCAACTGGGGAACATCCAAGAATAGAAAAAAAAGGATCACTTCACTACTTGCCTTTTAGAGATACATTAAAAGGTCATGTGTTTTAAGACTGAGCTGTACAAAGCAGAATTCATTGTCTCTTCATAAGAAAGAAGAGATTTGTTCTGTTAAACTCCTGGAAGCTACACTTCAAAAATAAAACATCTTCCTGAAAATGGAAGAAAATCTCGTGATGAGTTTGTGTTGACATTAGTTTAATGTAGATCTTTTAGAAGACCTCTGTCGAGCTTTTTTTTTCCCCTAGATGTCTTTTTACTAGCAAAGCAATACAAGCTCTCCAAACCTTGCATACAGTGAAGAGTCAGCCCTTGCACAGTATTTCAGCCATGGCAGGATCCCTCTGTTGTGCTGGGCATAGTCAAACACACAACAAAGTCAACAGTTCATGTCATTCTTAAAACCATGTTGGTATCAGAAGGTATCAAAGCACAAATCTTCTTTTCAGCTAGTTTTCACTCCATGCTTCTGAATATAAGGAGAAATGTGCATGTGTTTAGACTTCTCATTGACAAATTGATGAGCAGCCTTTCCCAGATGAAGGTGCCTTAAAATCTGCACAGTTACAGGTTGAAAAGCTAAGGGCCTGATGATCTATCTGCCCTTCCTTTACATGATGTGAAGGAAGGCTGGAAACTTGGTTCAACTGGCAGTCTACTCCAACATTGCTACAAAGCCAGGAAAAGCAGTGAGACCATCTGAGTAAGCCTAGATAGAATTTTTAATGAGTTAAAGATAGCGTTATGCGGTTTTTGCTTGTAAAAACAGTCAAAGTAATATTTGGGGGGGTTCTTATTGACCAATTAGATATGAAGGACTAGCATTATGAAAAACTGTTTCCCCAAAATGCAAAGATTCTAACTTAAAGTAAAGCTCGAAGGTAAAGAATAAAGGGAAAAAAAATAAAAAATAAAAAAAAATGCAGTAATTCCTTAACTAAATGAAAGGAACATTGCAAGTTCAACATTGATTTAAAGGAAATGGCAATTTGAGGGAAAATATGCAACTAAAAGCGTCAATTACCTTTGACTCTGCCCATGAAAGGAAGAAAATGCAAAATTACTATAAAGCTACCTGAATGTTTGCATCAATTCTAAAGAGTTTTTTTTAATACCTCATGGTATCACAAAATACATGAATATGTAATAGTTTTCCTGACTATGACTACAGTTTTTATGTCTTTTTTCTGTCCGCTTTTGACAATTTACCGGCAACCTCGAATAACCCTTTAACACACGATGGGGATAGCTGATGGTCAGAGAAAGGAAACTACCTGGTTTTAAATGGATATGGAGGTCTTGTCATACAGGAAGGTTGTTTATTGTAGAGAGTAGGACTTTCTGGTTTGGGACTGGGGAGTAGGCTTGATCTAGAAATGTGTTTCTGGATCTACAAACGAAGGGTACACATACACGTCTATACGCACAGAGGTGAATGAAGGTATGAATGAACGAGAGAAAAAGCACAAAGCAGGTGAGCAGGTGCTCTCTAGTGTTAAAAGCGGTGATCAAACAGATGATGGCAATTACAAGAAGGAGAAACAGTCTGGCAGAGTGACTTCAAAATTGCCTAAACCAATTTTAATCCCGGTAAAAGTAAGAGGAAGAAGCAGTACGCGATCTCCATTTATACACATCTGCTGCGGGTGAAGCACTCCCGGGATCCTTCTGACAAGTGCTCTCTGGGCAACGAAGTGCCCAAACCTACTTGTTGACTATTCCTGTGTCGGAAGAATCCGTTTTAACGTGAGCCCGTAATAAATAAAGCAAGCAAGCCTTGAGTTAAATGTCCCACTTTTCCTTTACTCTGTCCCTCACCCACGTTGCAAGTGTACCAGGCACGGAAGGGATTCAGCTTCCCGCTGACTCTGAAGCAGTCTCTTCAAGACACGCTGGCCGAGAACAAAATCCAGAGGCAGAGACGTGGGATTGACTGTCTGGCTCCAGCGGAGCCAGAGATGGGGGATGGGGAGCGCTTCTTCCACCGGCAGCATGCGGGGCGGGGGGAGGTCCTCTCCCCC
>VWZK01010820.1:0-28087 GCA_013396935.1 Baryphthengus martii | reverse complement strand
AGGTCCTTGACCAGCTCACCTGCATTGGTTACCAGTAGATCACTTGACATCTTTAGTTTGTTTTCTCTTTCTAACCCTAAATGCAGCCAGGAATATTAGAAGGAGTAAGTGTGGGGAGATTTGCAAGCTGGCTTCTTTCCTGTTATCCTATTGTGAATATATAATATCTTTCCCTTTCAGCCCTGTTTTTCATTATACGTAGGATGGTTGAGGACCTGAGGTTGCCTCTCTCTTCTGGTCAGAATCCAGTAAATCAACTGAACTTAAAGACATCCATTCTTTGGTCTCAGAGGGAAGCTCAGAGAAGACCTTCATTGATTTCAGTGTTAGGAATTTCAATTAACAGCAGTTAAGTCGAAAAATAGACTTAAATAGGAGACAGTGATCTAAAAGAAAATATCTAGTTCTGTAAACAGACATGCTTAATAAACAGAAATTATTATGAAGCTGTATAGCTACATTGTGGAATTACTCAACATTTTGAAGTACACTTCTTGTTCAGAAAGTTATCATAACACCATTTATATACTTCTTTTTGTATGTTGTGTATTTAGGTTTACACTTGTTTAGCTTAATAGGTAATTTTAATTTTTTTTCAGTTGTGCCAAATTTATAAGAAAGCGCCGAACTCATTCTAGTGTATGCTATTGTTTTGTTACAATTCTGATAGCAGTCAAGTGACAATTTTATGTTGGAAAATGACTAAGAGTAATAGTTTCCGGATCATTTATTGATTGTGTAGAAACCACTCTATGATCATACCATCTTTGTTATTCTTAACACATCTGTATCACAGGCTGATTTCCAGATTACTTTGTGGAGCTAGGGAAAATTGAGAAAGAAATGACGGGACAAGAGGAAATGGCCTCAGGTTGCACTGGGGGAGGTTTAGATTGGGTGTTAGGAAAAATTTCTTCGCATGAAGGGTTGTAAAGCACTGGAACAGGCTGCCCAGGGAAATGGTGGAGTCACCATCCCTGGAAGTATTTAAATGATGTGTAGATGTGGCACTGAGGGACATGGCTTAGTGGTGACCTGGCAGTGCTGAGTTAATAGTTGGACTTGATGAACTTAAAGGTCTTTTCCAACCAAAACAATTCTGTATTTCTGTAATATAAAGTAGACCTTGCAATATGAAAACATAGCCTGTTGGATGAGAGGTTTGTGGATTTTATATTTTTTAGTTATTTGCTCAAGTGAAACTGTATCTAGAGAGTTTTCAGGATTGTCAATAATACACAACATTCACAAAGGCTTACAGATATTGTGAATGAAAATGTTTTGGGGACCAAAGCTGTGTTATAACAACTTCTCTATTTAAACAAGCTGAACAAGAGTTTTTAATTATGACTTCAACTATGTACGAAAACCCGTTTGTCCTCTGTTTTAAGCCAGAATGGAGAATAACCAGAGGGAATTCAGTTGTCATCAGCAAAACATAAAGCAAAAAGCTTGGTGCCTAATGATACAATTTTCAGAAAGCAGCTTGCTACCCGGATCAGTGGTGGGAGAAAAAACTAGTATGAAAATATCTGCATGTTTGTGACAGAGCGTGTTCTTGTCTGATACGTAAGGAAAATGTTGAGTAGCAATTTGTTTACCTTAGGACTCTCATGCTCTTCAGCAGGCACTTTTGGTGATGGGTGAATAATTGAGTGTAATTATTCTGGGAATCTCTGGAGGTTAGATTCCACCTGTCATGTCTTCTCTAACTCATTTTTCCCTACCATTCTATTCTTATCTTACATTATTTTGAGCTGCCATGGTATTACTTGCTTGTGATATATTCAGTGTAGATGCCACAGTACATAACAGTGTGCCAAATCTCAACCAAATTAATTTAATTGGCCTTCTCCCATAGATTTTTGGGGAGAGAAGTCTTGAGGCTTAACCACAAAAGTTTTTGTATCTCCCTGATACTTGAAACTTTATTTCAGAAAAATTTTTAATGAAATGTGGAATCTTTGCTGGAGCATCTTATCGTTTTCTGCAAACTCCTTTGGCTTTGATACATTCCAGGGGTTGAAGTTAACAGTTTCTCTGTTGAACCTGTTCAGTTCTTGGTTTGTATTTTCACTTGTAAAGTGAATAAAGCATCTGTATATTTTTAAGCTATGCTACCATGACTCTCGGGAAACACTGCAGTTGATTAAAACATTGAGCAGAGTAGGTTTATCTGACTCCAATTCATCAGCATCAAGAGGCTACGAACCTCAGCTTATTAGGGCTGTATTAATGATGTGATTAATGGTATGGTACTTCTTCCCTCCAGTTTTGCTCAGGAGCTTGACTTCCATAGCAACAGGTCATCATCAGGGAAAATTCTGGGGTAAAGTCTATTAATGACTCCCACCTTAAGGCTGGAAACTCTGAATCATATTGGAGATCCACACTTAGCAGTTAAAACCAAATCCTTACTTGAAAACACAGAAAGGAACAAATGGATGGAGCATTAAGTTTCATTCTGCTAAAAGATCAAAACTGAAATGTGTCTCCTCTATATATTACTTTTCTGGGGTGGGTTTTTTCCTAGTTTTGCTTTCAAAGATGCAAAGAGTGTTTACCAGTATTTGCGACTAAACTAACTCTTTAGAATGAAAAATGTTGAATCTGTGTCCATCGTACATCAGATTGTGTTTATATAGGGAAAATATACATTTGTGGTGAGATGCGCCTAAGAGAAGAGACGGTAGGTTATTGTTTTGGAAAACTGCCTTGGAAGAGACTTGGAGAAGCCATCCTTGTATCCCAAGTAGAATCAGATTGTAATTTCTATTTTGTAGATCATCAGTGATGGAATACTCATAGTTTCTCTTGACAATTTATTCCAGTGCTTCACTATTATTCTGTGGAGTGGTTTTCCTAAATTTGATCCTAGATCTTTCTGCTAGGCATTTGAGCCCATTACTACTTGTTCTATCTATCACTGATATGGAGAACAGGTTTTCTTCCTTTTTTTCCTATTTTATGGCTCAAGTTTTCTATCTTTGATAGTTCTTACTGCTCTTTTATTGAATGTTTCCTGTTTGTTCACACTTGCCTTGAATATTCAGAGCCATTGTGCAATATCACTGATATGGAGAACAGGTTTTCTTCCTTTTTTTCCTATTTTATGGCTCAAGTTTTCTATCTTTGATAGTTCTTACTGCTCTTTTATTGAATGTTTCCTGTTTGTTCACACTTGCCTTGAATATTCAGAGCCATTGTGCAGTGTTATGCTTGTGATTCATAGATTGAAAATAGTCCCCAGGTGACAACCTCTCCTTTGTTAATTTTTTTTTTTTAAGTGAACTGTTACTCACTTGCTTTGCCTTATCTTAGTGATTGAATAATCACTGATTCTCCAGCTTGTTAAAACCTATTTGAATCCTTCTCCAGTCCTCCAACATACTCACAATCCCTCTTACTGTCAGGATTATTTTCTTCTATCATCTAGGTTCTTAAGAGAAACGTTGAAAAAGACTGGACCATGGACAGACCCGTTGAAGCACCTCTCAATACATTTCTCTATTTGACAGTGAAATATTGGTCCTCCATGGGTACAGTTTTCTAATTTCTATTCTCAGATTTCATCATGACTCTACTGAAGTCAAGATGTATGAACACAATTACTCTTCTTTTACTAAAAAGGCCTCTTAGCCGCACACAGGAAGAAATTGGATTGTTCTGTCAGTTTGTTCTTAACAAGTCTGTATTGATTGCTACTCATATCTGTGTTATCATATGGCTGCACAGAATGGTTTGCTTTATTCAGAAATGTTCTTGAATCTGAAGTTCAGCTTGAGTTGTCCGTGGTTTCTCAGCTCCTCTTTCTTCTTGTTCTAAGCACACGTAATATGCTTGCCCTTTCCCCCGTCTTCCACGAGGCATCACAGAACTCCTGTCGGTTCTCCCATCAGTTCAACTGCGGTTTCTTTATATATTTTAGTTGATATTTTTCAGGCTGACTAAATTTGAAAAATTTAATTAATAATCTCTATTCTCAGTTGAACTCTGACTCTTGTTGCCACTAATTCTGGTTTACACCAATACATCTCCTTTATGAAGACTAATGCAAAAAATCACTGAACCCTCTGTCTTTCTCTGCATCATCTCTACATTCTCTCTGAATAGTTGACTGACATAGTCTTTCCAGTTGTAAAGGCCGATAATCAGCTTTATTTGTTTACAGTTTACTGCATAGATACTTTGTTGTGTTTCATAGCTTGCACAGTTCCCTTCTTGTGGCTGCCTGAATTTAGAATTGTATGGAAATCCCTGGAGAGGGGGATTGCTGTTTTCCTGAGAGCATGCTCGGGAGGGACATGTTTCTGGAAGGCAGAGCAGAGCAAATGAGGAGACAGAAACTTATGAGACAGGCATGTAACAGGCTCACAGGAGCCAGGAGGAGGCTGGCGTATCTATACATCTAGAAAGGACATAGTGGCTGCTGTATTAAAACAAGACTGCAGAGGAAAAACTTAGGATGTGGTAGGGAGAAAGAAACCTCATTTTCAGAGCTTTTTATATCTTTCTTATTTGACCAGTCTGAGATATTCCTATTTAAAAAAAAAAAAAAAAAAAAAAAAGTTGTTCTACTTCATATTTAGATATTGCAAGCACTTTGGTGTTTTGGAGCACTCACTTTAAGGGCAGGTTATGGGCAGGCCCACTTCAGAAGTGTGCCTGGCCTGATCTCTGCTCAGCTATGATCATGGGATTTCTTTGTTTCTTATGGTACTATTTTATGCCTTGACCTTTCTGCTTGTGCTCCAGCTTCTTGCGCCATTCTTTTATGCTCTTCTTCAGTGATCTGACCTAGTTGGTAAGCTTCTTTCCAGTGTTTGAGATCAATGAGGAAGTCATGATTTAGCATTATAAGAGACTAGCCTTGCTTCCATCTTTTTTTACGTGGAGATGGATAGAATTTCTGTCTTCAGTTATTAGCTCTCTCCTGTGCTGCCAATTCTGTTTTACTACTTTTTTTTGTGCCTTGAGAACAGCTGTTCTGTTATGTCTGATTTCAAGGATGAGAGACCAGATACATCCATAGGGTTCAATGCCAGCTTTCGCCAGGAGAGAGCACTTGCTCTTAAACTCATGGCTTCTGGCTGTAACATTGTCTGGCCTTCAGATGATACTAGCAACCAGTTTCTTCCCTGTGCAGTTGCCAGGTTATTTTCTACTGGCTTCTGTTCTGTACAGCTGTCCAAGTGGTTAATTATAGTGGCCTTTGTATCCTTTGGCATCCTCCTGATCACAGATATATCTCTGATCATGTCCTTTAGCTCTCCTTCTTGTTTCCAAAAAGTTTATACCAGCAGGCATCATTAAATCAGACATCTCCTTCCTAGCCTTCACTGGAATACAAATGTCTGCATCTCTTCTTTCAAGAATGGTCAGGACTATGGCCAAGTTATTCAGATTCCTAACTGGTCATGGCTCACAGCTGCAGGTAGACACAGAACAAACAGATGGTTATGGTAGTATTGTTTGTCCTCATTGGTCTTCTGAGCGTTATAACATTTATTGACTCTTCTTTATATCCTCTCAGGAATTTCTTCCATTTATTGTTCAAACACATTATGCCATGGAAAGTATTAGTGGATTAGTGTTAGTTGCAAACTAATGAATTTCTCATCTTCTCCACCTCCAAGCGTGCAACTCTGTTATACTGAGCTCTACCTGTTTGTGTTTTGAAGAAAGAAACTGAAATAGAAGATATCTGACTGTATCAGTGCAGGTCACAGAAGACTTCTGTTTAAAATTATGTATAGTTAGACTATTATGTTCTGAATGTTCATGTGTAATCTTGGGTGAGAAGTGCCAGACATAGAAGAACATGTTTAGACCTAGAACTGGATTATGTGATAATGAACTTTACCTCAGTTATTACAAGACACTCAAATGACACTTAAAAGGCTTTTACTGCGCAAACCGTTTTTTTTTGTTGGAAAGAGTTTGGCTTCACTGTTGTGGTAAAATGCAAGATTATTTGGTAAATTACCAAGGATTTAGAGAGTACTTAAAATAATCTGAGGCAAATTTGGAAAAATGAGATAAATTTTTCTACTGCTGTGATGTTTTATAAAAATACATTTATATTGGTGATGCAACTAAATGTAGAAAGGTATTAAAGCAAGTGTCAGAAGTGTATAACATTGTTGTAGGAATAATGAGAACATTTGCATTTCTTGTGTCAGGACACAAACAAGTAAAACATGTTTACAGTGTATAGGTTTGTTGTGTCGTTCTTTGAATGTCTGATGCTAGCTCATGTCCAAGACAGAATATTTCATTAGATGAACCTTAGTTGCCATCTGGAGTGACATCTGTGTATTTTGGTTGATATTTCCACAAATGTGTAGAGGAATTAGAAATTACAGAAGTTTGTCCCATTCTAAAATTTTACACAAATTTGGTTTTCTGGCTTTTTGGTTTTTTTTTTTGCTTTCGTAGAAGATGGAAGTTCACATGAAATCCAAAAGAAATTAGCAGGAGTGAACTGAAGTCGGCAAAGCTGAACATTTTCATGGTAAATTTTTATGTGGCTATGAAAATGATGGATTTTGTGGATTATTTTCTTTAGAGTAGGAACAGTATTAATCGTAGTTTGCCATCAGTGTTAAACTAGGATTTTAAATTTAGCCTATGGCAGCATAACAAGGACTTATGCCAACTTGCAGCACTGTGCAGCTGCTGAAAAACCCCGCTTCAGCAAGAGCCTTGAAAATGTATGAATGCAGAGCTTCAACTCTGTTGGTCTTCTTTGAGAAAACATTGGAGCAGATTCTACTCTAATGTGTGCCAGTATAAACCTAGAATTACTTTGTGATGACTGTTGAACAGTTTTTGTCGGTGCAAGTGAAACAGTGGTTTTGTTCATTGAAACAGGCATGGATTTATGGGGAAGGGGGAGGACTAAGGAGGCTAAACTGTCCAATTAGCATCAGACAGCCTGGCATACCGCTTTTAAAGAGAGGCTGTTTCTGTCCCTCAGTGGCAGTAACCAGTGTAGCAAGGCTGTAATAAAGCAGAGGGTGTAACTACACCAAGATAAGAGGATTCTTTGCTTATGTTGGTAGATGCAGGTGTTTCTGCAAATCTGCACTTTTTTGTTTTTTGAAAACACTGAAGTAAATTAAAAAACAAGCCTAACTAATGTATTTATTTATTTATTTTTGCTGGAGCTTCACCCTATAAATTGCTTAGGAATATTTTCAAAGTCCTTTCTGAGTCACTATAATTCAGTTTTCCATTAAATTGTTAAGATAAAACAGTGGTAATATAGTTGACAAACATAATGCACCAAGCATTTTCCTACTGTAATTCTGCTGAGGAAAACTGAAATTAAGTAATAACACAGACTGATGGTCTAAGGAGATCTTAAGGGTGCTCTTGGGGCTGCCTCTGCTTGTATCATTGGTGAATTTAACACTGAAAATTATTTTCAGGGCCCACAAGGAAGATGTGCATATTGTATATATAAATAGTTTTGCCTTTATGATATACTCACTGTTAACACTTCAGGAATTAAACCCAGAACAGCCATGTTTCTTCCTTCTACCTCTGAATAATGAAGTGGCTAGATATGGGTCTTAGGTGGGGCTTATGTTCCTTTGTCACCTTAAGAACTGTGTAAATGGTAGGAATGGAGAACCTTATTCCAGTGAGGAGTTGCTGGTTCTTCCCTGCCCAGTAACTAATGGGATTTCTGTCATTGGCTTTGGTCTATCTAAAAGCCAGACTTCTAGGCTGAAGTAGTCACTTCTACTTTCTGTAGTCACTGGAGAGTAAGGGACAGCTTGGAAGAGCAAGTCATCCTGTCTATCTTAAGTTGTTAAATTACCCTGTGAAAGCACTTGTTTTTCTCTGGTGATACTACTAGAGGAAACTTAAGCCATCATCTCAGCCTATTAAAAAAAGGGGGAAAAGATTCTTATTGTAGTGGGAAGCTGTTAGTGATGAAGAAATTAGTCCCACCTGCCTATCTGCAGGAGTGCACTGATCCCAGTATTGCTGTGCTTATGTCTCTTGAATACATGTGTATGTGTAATTCCAGTGCTTCAATAAGGCTTAGATATTATTGTAACCAAAATGACTTCCCTATTTGGAAACCTCCATCTCTGGTACCTGTTGTGATATGCTCCTGCGAGGGAGCTCTAGAGGTCACGTAGCCTAACCTTCTGCCTATAAGCAAGACTAACTTTAAAGTTACATGAGATTGCTAAGGTTCAATGGAGTGTTGAACATCTCCAAAATGATCCAGAAAAGTTGCTGTGATGTAGGAGTCAGAAATCCCAATCTTAATTTTTTCATTTATTCTTTCCATCCTATGACAGTAAATCAGCTTCTGCTGAGTTCCCATTTTAGAGTTACCCTCTGAGCTGATTGCAGACTCCCAAAGGATACAATTCCAGTAGTCTAATGTGGTACACCTTTGGGGTATCACGTAGCAGTGTTTGAGGAATGCCCCCCAAAAGGCTTTTCATTATGTTTTTCATTTCATTTTGGATTGAAACATTTCTGTAAAATGTATAAAGATACAGAGCTGTACATTTTCTCTGTTTTGCTTCTGTTTCCAAGCAAAGTGATTATCTTGGAGATCAATGGCAGCCATGTGAAAAAAAGCCAAAAGCAATACTTCAAGTGTGTCCATTGGGTAAGACAAATGGTGGTAACAGAGAACTTAGACTTTCAACATATCCCTTCAACCTGTTTTATTTTAGTCTTTAAAAGGCAACAGGGTAATTTCAAATACTCAACTAAATCTGGGGAGACAAATATTGTACTTCCTACAAAGCTGAGAATATATATTCTGGAATCAATTCTTCGTCATTTCCAGGTGAAAGAGAAGATTGTTTCTTGCTATGCATTCTTGTGGTTTGCAGGTAGTACTTGCAAGTATCTTGGTGGTATTCTATGATGTATCTTGCAGTTTTGGCAAATTTGACTCAAGGACACTGTCAGTTGAGCTTCAGTTGATTCCAAACCCAGACTTCAGATTTTTTGATAGTTGGAGAATTTCTGACTTTCAGCCTGGTTTTGAGAACTGCTGATTCTCAAGCAGTCTTACAGACTCTTCTGAGAGTCCCGAGAACTCTACATTTCTCAGGATTAAATTTTGCAAAGGTGTCTACTGTGATGATTTATTATTTTTCCCTTGATATTTAGGCTACCCTATTCTGCCTCTGCTGCTGGACATTATAAATTACTTTCATATAACCTGTGTTTCCTACTGAGTTGCAGATACTTTGGATTCAAGAACAGCCCCGTAGAGATGAAGCTTTCCTAAGAATTTTTATTCCTATTGAAGCTTACAATGTTAATATTTTTAGTAAGCCTTTTCACCTTATGCTACAGAAGGTATGCTTTCCTGAGTAGATGAGGCACGTTATCTCTCTACAGGAATCCTTCTCGTGTCATAGCCAAAAATGACAGGTTCAAATCTTCTACTTGGACTTCATGACATTAGGCAGAATCTTGCAGTGCAAAAAAACAGATGTTTTAATGCATTAAAAAAATAGTGTTGCGTATACCTAGCCAAATTAATTATTCTGTAAAATTTTTGTAGTGAACCAGCAGTTAGTGGAAGAGTGGCAGATGTCATACACAGAAATGTCCATTTCACTATGGTGCTTTTTGGTCTGTTGTGACAGCTAAATGAAGCAGCTCAACAGCTGTCAGCATGTTAATATTTTGAATTAAATAAACACACTTGGAAGAACTTTCCTCTGATTTTTAAGACATAATGGCTTTGAAGGCAACTGTGCCTTCTTTACAGATGAAGTTTGAAGTGTTTTGTTTCTGTGAGTCCCAGACAAAATGAGAAATAACATTAGACTGTAGAGTAGATCAGAGTGGTTTAGTTTCTTTGGAGCTGTGTAACTCTGAACTGCAATGAGGCTTAGAAATTCCTACTCAGTCCAAACACCAGATTTAAAGAAGGTTGCAATTAGGTAGATAGTCTTCTTCCTTTCCTTTATAGTCTTTAATAAGAACATGAAAATACAAGCTTTTATCTTGTGAAAAGTGAGGAGAACAATCAACCAAAAAACTGGACACATATAAACATAAACCAAATATAGCTTCTGTCCATTTCTGTTAAATTTAATCCAGAAGACACAGGGCTGAATGCATGTTCATTTAAAAATATTTCTTTCTTGTTGGTCAGTGGTTGCTTTACAATGTAGTCAGTTGATTCTCAAAAAAAAATCCTCTGTTTTGCCTGGAAACTGTACCAAAAAAACCAAAAATTACTTTTTCTCTGTTAACCCTGTGAGCTTAATTACATAGCTTTCTTTAGGAAAGGTAAAACCCAAAACAGATAGATAAACTCATTCTTTTAATTTTATTTATTTTTTTTTAAATAATGAATGCAAATACATGGATGGCAAGCAATGACATAAATATTACAAACATTTGTATGAAGTGGAAGTAAAATGTAATACTGTTGGAAAATAAGGGCTGCTGCAACTTAAGCATATACACTTGCAGGCTTTTGTTGCTTGTTTTTTTCATTTGGTGACCATTTCAGGATTCTTGAGGTTGAAATTGTGTGGCAGCCACCCCATGTTCAACCCAGAGGGATCAGAGGGGAAGCTCTCAATAGCCATTGCTTCAGAGCCTCATGGGAAAAAGTCTGACAGACTGTTTTCTGAAGTCTTCTGAGGCCATTGGATGGTGGTAGTGTGCCAATGAAGGGAAAATGTCTTTATGTTTCTCTGTATGAATTTCTTCTCCCTCCTGAATTACTGCAGTACCTTCATTAATTAGCAGTCAGGCCATGATGCCTTGCTTGGTGAGCTTTCAGCAATGTCTCTCACTCCTCTCCTGTTTCTCAGACCACAGGTACTCCTTCCAGTTCTCACACATCTGTCTTTCCTTCTTTGGTCTGACCAACCAGGTGTAGCTCTTATTAAATCCTAAAAAGAGCTTTTTTATACTATGGAGAAGATAGAAAAGAAGCTGATCAAAACCCAGGGTGGACACCGTGATTGCAAGGAAGTCAAATATGTGGTTTTCAGAACAGTGCAACATTAACAGGGCTAGAAACCTGAGCATATTGGTTCACCATAGGATATTCTCGGTCCTCTGATGGGATACTTGTTTCAGCAGAGTGTAAGGCCTGGTCAGCCCTAGTAATCTGCAAGCAGTTGAAATATCAGCTGGAGTTACATGATAAAAGTACATTAGCGTGGAGTTTAGTAATTTTGCACTCATTATCCTTCCTAAAAGGAATAATTCAGTGTATGTGTTTTCTTCCTCTGTTGTATTAAGAATAGAATCCGACTGACATAGGACACCAACTAAACAGGTAGATAATAGCATGGGTTGGTTTGTTGGGTGTTTGTTTTGGGGTTGCTTTTTTGAGGTTGTTTTTTCTGAGGGAGGAGGAAAAAGATAGTGAACATTCACAGCCGTAAGTGAAGTTGTGTTAATATGCAGAGGACTAGAACATGTAGAACATGTAAAGTCAGATCCTTAACTTGTTCTCATGACTGTCAAGTCTTCTGAGCAGATTTTGATACCACAATGGAACAAGTACATGGATGGCCATTGGTTACTTTTGGGCTTGGAGGCAGCTCTGATCACAGTAATTTTTCACTAGCTTCTTTTTCAACTGCATCCTTAAATTCTCATTTAAGCAGATATGTAGATGTTTTAATTTATGTTTTTTAAAACATCCAAAAATCTGTTGCTTGCAGCTGCTTTTTTCAACTCAATAAGCAGATTTCCTCTGAAAAGTACTTTGTTGCCCTTACTTTCCACCCATATGACAAATAAATGAGCTTTAATTAGTGTTTTTGTAGGGATTGAATCTCTTTCAGGTTTTGATTTCTAATTTGAAATTGGGTAAATAAAATAAATGTGATCTCTATGTCAATAGAAGGCAGAAGAAGATGAAAAATAAGGCACTACTACTGTAACTTTGCAACAATAGAATAAAAATGGAATAATGAACTGTAAATGCATCTAATTACATAAATAATGCATTTGTTTAATTGTCTAGTAGGGGTGTGCTAATGAATCAATTATTTTTAATTGTAGGATGCTTGATTGTTTCAGAAATATAATTGATTGTAATCAAGAATCAATTAAATATTGGTAGTAATCGTATTTATCAAATTTAGTATATTACTATACTTTAGAAATGTTTTCAGAAAAGGAAGTATTAAAGGACTATACTAGTGTAATACTAGTGTTATGTGTTCATATTGTGCTGACAGGGTGATACTTAGTGTAATAGTGCACGAGAAAAGAGAAACATTTATTTTCTCCTCATCTTTGTTTCCGATCTCATCTGATCTGTGAGGATAAACAAGGGTTTAGACTTGCTCAGTATTCATAACTCTTAGCTTGCTGTCTGAAGTAGGCTTTGATAGAAAACAAATGCTCCTGTGTGAGACTCTTTCAAAAGTGTGAAATTTGCAGTCCTGATCATGTTGTAAAAATCGTGGTCTGCACAGCAGGATGGTGGTGTACAAGGAATTCATACCAGCCTGCCTTTCCCAAATGCCCTGGCAAGCAGTCCGTCCAAGATATGCTTTCTCTTCTCAACTATTTTTGAGTTGTAGGGTGTCAGGTGGAACTGTTAGCTTTTACATCACACTAGTTATTGTTCGTCTTGCAAATAAGACTTTAATTTGAAGCAACTTCATGTACCTGATGTGTAGAGAAGAGACATTCAGTCTGCCTTCCCATGACTCTGCTGGCTGTACAAATATGAAGGACAAACAATGAAATGAAATCAATATGACTAAATCGATAGTGAGCTGAGCATGTAAATGAAGTGGCATCTGTTTTAACATAGACCTCTTTTTGGTATCACATGTAAATATTTTGTTAATGCTACATTTTTTTCTGGCCTTTGTAGAAAGGGCCAATTTGGAGGCTTAATACAGTGTGGATGGGAGATCAGGTCATCTATTAACTGCATCGAGTACAGACCATACATACAGTTCAAGTTTCCATGGGTTTATAGTCCTGATCAACATACTTGATCAGGTTGTGTGCCCAAGGTAAACTGAAATCTGCACTAAAGAGTAGGTAAAGCACAGAGGTCCCCACTAAGGGAAGATGTGGTCTACCAATGCTGTTCCATGAGAAGAAGCATTTATTTGGCAAGTGTGCAAAATACGTAGATAGTAAATATAGAGAGTGCCATCTACTGACATGTAAGAGGAGAATAGATGTGTGGCATTGTCCAACAGTAAAGTTGTTTTTATACTCCAAAAGGCTTCTTGACTGTAGGTGTGAGCGTAAGTCTATGCTGGGCTTGTCTTTCCCCTAGAAGGATCAGTCAAGCTGCCTGATGTAATCTTGCTATTTCTGATAACTTGTCCTTGTAATCAAAACCTAAGATTGATGTGTGAAATGTCATTGGTAAGGACTTTTTTTTTTTTTTTAATTTTAAATCAGGTTGGGGATAATCTAAACTGCTTATTTTCTGAAGCTTTTTGGCCTAGTGTCTCTGGAAACCTGGTGTAACATGTCCCTTGTCCTTAGGTCTTTTGCTGGATGGGCTGTGGAGGAGCTCCAGAAGTGTAAAGCTGAAGTCACCTCCCCCTTAGTTTTTCCCCTCAGGAAACTGAGTGTTGAATTGTCATTTTACTACAGAAAAGTACTCTATCAGAAAATATCTGACTATCACTTGCTCCTTATTTTGACAAAGAGAAATTATCAGTTATTTGCTTTCCTGCCTATGGGGGCTAATTATTTGAGTAGTGAGATTCTGAACTTGAGGATGAGGAGAATNTTTTTTCCTCTTTTTTTTTTTTTTTTTTTCTTTTTTTTTTTTTTTTTTTTTTTTTTGTTCTGGCACTGTTTTCTGAACATAAAGGATGTGAGTAAAAAAGAGCACAGTAAAGAAAAAGGAAATTTTAGACTTCCCCTGTCTTCTTGAGACAGCCAGTTTACTGCTTGGAAAAGGCTAAAAAGACAAATCAAATGTTAAGAAATACTAGGTTAGGAGTGAAAAGCAAAGGAAAAAAACCCCTCATTATTCAACTGCATAAATCTGTGGTGCATCGTATCCGGAATGTTGCACGCAACTTTGGTCTCACTGCTTCAAAAGAAATGTTATACAAACTAGAGAAGGATGTGAAAGATGATCAGAAATTATGGAGCTGCTACTGCACTTGAGAGGGTCCTACAAAAAACACAGAAAGGAGGAAATGGCTGTTCTCCACTACTCATCCTAGAAGAACTGAGAGGCAACCAAATTTAAAAAAATGTTATTGTGCACAGATGAAATTGTGGAACTTGATGTCATAGTGTGATCTGAGAGCCAAAATAATGGGATTCATGAAGAATTCATGAAGAGTACTTTGACTGTTATAGGTTACCATAGTTGCAACCTTTGACTCGGAAAACCCTTTCCCTTCTAACGAGGGGCAATCAACACTGCATGTCCAGGAAGGGTCGCTTTATTCTCGTCCCATTTCTTGTGTTTTCCTCTAATTATGGTCTACTGGACCTAGGAGGAAACAGATTATTAAACCAGGTGGGTTTTTAGTCTAACCCAGAGCAGCAAGTGCCAGAAGATAGGATCTTGCCTCTTACCCTCTGCCTGCAGTGTTGTGCCCTATTTTCTGTCTTCTCTGTTTGTGGCCCAAAGAACTGAATGATTTTTGCACAGGTGCCACTGGGTATCATTTGGGATGACCGGTAAGCTCTGCACAGGGTATTCTTCAAGAAGGGAGGGAAATGTGCCCAAAACAAAGATTGTTCTTTACTTTGTAGCACAGGTGCCTAAAATATCTAGGGACTGTGGTGCCAGACCTTCAGCTTCCCAAGGCATTTATTGGCTTTATCCCTTGATTACAAACCAAAAGCAGTATTCTTCAGTTCATCTGTAAATACCTCTTGAGGCTACATGTCAAGAGAATTTCTTCTGGCTTTTCAAACTCAAGTGAACTGTTTCGATTATAAGATAACATAACATAAACATGTCACTAATCATGTGAACGTGTTTGTAAGTATGTTATATCATTTCTACTACATGTTTGAAGTGGAAAATAATGTACAAAAATTGCCGACTTCTGCAGTTGGAACTCATCTAGGTCTCCTCAGTTTCTTCCAAGGTACTTGCCTACCTTTCAGACATGATACACCAGCTCCTACATACCTATAAAAGCTTTGGTCATCAAAGCAATTTTCCTTGTTTGTAATTTTAAAACTATAAATTTCCTCACATTCAATTGTCACCATTGGCCTACATCAACAAGTAACCTTCAAAGAATTAAGTAACTCAGTAACTCTTCTCTTGTCTCCATTGCTGCCTGCTTTCCTTCAGTAATTCTTTACCATCGAGGTGACGCCAAATGGCCCTGGTGAAGGAACAATGTATAGTGTCATCTTCGCTTGTACAAAGAAAACAAAACAAAAGGACAAAAACAGAGAAAGGTTTTCATTGCAGTCAGTTAGCAAACCTAACAAGCATAGCAGCTTCCTAAATTGGTTGCCAGTTAATGTTCTGTAATCTCTTTGCTTCCTGTAATATAAAAATGCTTATTGCTAACCTTGTTAGTAAGGTTCCTCCCCACGTTTAATTTCTGCGATCATTCTTTTGAATTTTTATCCTGCTTTCATACAACCCAGTGTCAGAATATTTGATGAGGATGGCTTCACTGAAGAAAGCTGTCTGGAAGAGGCTGTCACACTGGTAACAGCAGACAAGAAGAAGGTTGAGGTACTCAACAATTTATTTTTTTTTCCTCAGTCTTCACTGGCAACCTCTCACATCTCCTGAGACAATGGACTGCAAGGTGGGGACCAAGAGTGCGAAGTCCTTCCCACTGCAAGAGAAGATCAGGTTTAGTGACCACCTGAAGAGCCTGAACACAAGTCTATGGGACCTGATGAGATGCGTTCCAGAGTCCTGGGGGAATTGGCTGATGTAGTTGTCAAGCCACTCTCCATGATATTTGAAAAGTCCTGGCAGTCAGGTGAGGTGTCTGGTGATTGGAAACAGGGAAACATTACACCCATTTTTAAAAAGGGTAGAAAAGAGGACCCTGGGAACTACCAACCTCTCAGCCTCACCTCTGTGTCTGGGAAGTTCATGGAACAGATCCTCCTAGAAGCTATGCTCAGGCGTAATAATCAGGGAGATGATTAGAGACAGCCAGCATGGCTTTACTGCAGGCAAGTCCTGCCTGACCAACCTAGTGGCTTTCTCCAATGGAGTGACTACATCAGTGGACAAGGGAAGAGCTATGGTTGTCATCTATCTGGACTTCTGCAAGACCTTTGACTTGATCCCCAACAACATCCTTCTCTCTGAATTGAAGACAGGGATTTGATGGATGGACTATTCAGTGGAAAAGGAATTGATTGGATGGTTGTATCCAGAGGATAGTGTCAATGGCTTGACGTCCAGATGGAGAGCGATGACAAGTGGTGTGCCTCAGAAGTCCAGACTGGGACCAATGCTGTTTAATATCTTCACAAATGGCATAGACAATGGAATTGAGTGCACCCTCAGCAAGTTTGAAGATGACACTGAGCTGAGTGATACAGTTAACACACAAAAGGGGTGGGATGCCATCCAGAGGGACCTGGACAGGCTTGAGAAGGGGGCCTGTGTTAACCTCATGAGGTTCAACTGGGCCAAGTTCAAGGTCCTACACCTGGGTCGGGGCAATCATCAGTATCAATACAGTGTGGGGGATGATGTGATTGAGAGCAGCCGTGCAAAGGAGGACTTTGGGGGTACTGGTGGATGAAAAGCTGGACATAAGCCAGAAATGTGTGCTCATAGCCCAGAAGGCCAGCTGAATCTTGGGCTGCATCAAAAGAAGCTTGGCCAGCAGGTCGAGGGAGGTGATCCTGCCTCTAGTCTGGTGAGACCTCATCCCTGGAAACCTTCAAGGTTCAGTTGGATGGGGTCCTGAGCAACCTGATCTAGTTAAAGATGTTTTTGCTAACTGCAAATTGAACTAGATGACCTTTAAAGGGCCCTCCCAACCTAAAACATTCTCTGAGTCTATGTTGCACTGGTATCATTGCATTTTTTGTTTTGTTTTGTTTAAGTGACGACACATGTCTAGTGTGAAAAAATGTTCTTAAGCAGAGTTAATTCTGTGTGATTGAAGTCATTTGCATGAGAATGTCAATTGGATTAGAATTCTCAGTCCTCGCAGTGCTATGGTGTTACACCCCTAGACTAGGAGGTCACACTTTGGCAAATACAGAGCTCATGCCTTTTTTTCAGTGATAATACTGTCACCTCCAATTTAGAGCAGTCTGGTTTAATGCAGAGCTTACCAATAATTTGTAGTGATCAGAAGACCAATGAGATTTAGTGTTTGTATTCTGAATGAACAAGTAAGGGGTAGGTGGCCTCCTGGGGGCTCCTTTCTCATCTTTGGCTGCGACAGCTGAGAGTCCACAAAGTTGAAGCTGTAATTCATTGATGTGATTTTAATTTTAGGATGTAAAAACCCAAACACTTGATGTTTTAAAGTCAGCAACTCATGAAAGTTAAATCAGGGTGCAGTGTCAGTGATGGAATTTTATCCCCTTCTTTTTTAACTGTACAACTGTCAGCACAGCCTCACCTCTGTTGTTGGCAGCAGCGTGCTCGGACACAGTGGTGCAGTTGTGTAGCAATCTTTCTTAAAGGCTTTCTTTCCCCCATGGGGTGACCTCTTTCCTGGCTCATTGAGATAAATTCTCCGAGATTCTTGACCTGATCTGATGGAGGTGGAAACTGAACAGCAGTTTTAAAATCAGTAGTCTCCACATGAGCACTGTCTAGCATGTATTGTGCTTTTAAAAACACAATAAATAAATTCCCTCCCTGTATCCAAACCCCAGCCATGACTTTAGCATCTTCTGACATAGAGGCATTTCATGCCACCTGTTGAATTACAGGGATTTCTTAATTTTCTCTCCCCATGTCTAATTTTTATGTATACAACACTGAACTTGTTAAAAAAAATTTGTTTCAAGCAGCAGGGCATTAAGAAGAAATTGCTGAAAGCTCCAGTGAGCAATGTGTCATGCGATATCACAAAGAGCCAGCAACTGTTATTGTATTACTAGGAGAAAAACCCTTTCACTATGAAACACAAGGATAAGACAGAGGAAAACATATTTTATCTCTCCTAAGCTCTAAAGTTACTTTTTTTTTCTTTTTGTCTCCCTTTTTTCTTTTTTTCTTTTTTCTTTTTTTTAATAAACCTGAAGTCTGTTCTCTTATGTTGTCATCTACTGCAGCCCTCTTGGATGGAAATCACTGAGATTTGAGATTATACGCTTGATATAAATCCACTTCTGATTTAAAGGGGAAAAAAAGAAGGGTGTTAGAAAATAAGAGTTTATCTAACAAGAAATGCAAATTTTTGCTGTCTGTAGTCCTGTGTATTGGTCAGGGTGTATAAAATTCCTCCACTAAATTACAAGACCAATCTGAATTTTGACATAGCTGCAAACATTTATTATGTTTCTTTCATGCACATCAAATACGTGTATGCTAATGTATGTGTTTTTAAAAGAAATTGTACGTCAACTGCTATTTGTGGTGTAAGAGTGATATGAAGACATTGTTGTCCTTAAGCTTTTGTACACAAGGGTGGTTAAGAAAGCTAAAACAACTTGACAGTTAAACATAGCACATTTCTAAGACCTAGTGGTTCATCAAGAATTTACTTGTTATTTTTGCCCCCCCCAAGTAATACTAGATACTGAATAGTTACGGTAAATTTGGTAGGTTATTGCGCAGACTCTAGTATCTCCTAGCCTTTAATGAGTGCAGGCTCTGAATATGTGGATTTTATTAACATACCTGAACCGAGTCATGTAGACATGAGTTATTTGTGTTGCAGTTTTTCCCTAGCTGCTTAATACCTGCTCTGGAAAAACTCTTCAGATTCTGCTCTCGCTGCTGGAGGAAGCTGGCACATTAATCCACTTTGCTTACTTTGCAGTTATTGAAATTTATTTTTTGGGGGAGGATTTTTTTCAGAACCTTGGCCTCAAATTGCTAAAAGCGCATCTCTGGAGGAGCTTTTATCGTTGCTTAATCTGTATAGGAAGTGACAGTATAAAGGATTCTTCTGCTTCCATGTTGCATTTTAAGATTCAGGTAGAAAGTGGCCTGAGCAGAGCAGAATTGTCTCTGGCAACAAGTCCAGAATACAGAGCTTGCCTATTGAGGGCTCTCTGCATTCAGTATTTCTTCTGAGTCTTTTTCTGTCACTGCCTTTTGTTCCGCTGACTGTTTTCAAGTGCATAGCTGCTCCCAGTAGCCTGTAATTGCAAGGTCAGTCTAAGGTGAAGCTATGCCTTGTTTAGGGAAAGACATGAACAGTCTGTTTAGGCCATATGTTGTTGCCTTGTCCTTTTCTTGAAACCTTTGGGTAGCTCAGCATGTTACGTGCAATGATTAGGAGCACCAAAATCTTTCAGCACATATGATTGGGGCCAGCTTAGCTTCACTATAATTGGCAGCTTTGTGAAGTCTCTGCTTGAGTCTTAGATGGACATAATAAGAAAGCTATTCTCATCTGATATTTGATTTTTGAGGGTGAACTACTCCATATTCTGTGATTTTTCTTGCTATCTTCTGCACTTTTATTGAAGAGAATGAAACCTACCAGGTATTTTTTTTCCCCTTTTGTTTACGAAAGCATCGCTTTTCCCGTATCAGTGGATGTGACTGTTCTATATCAGCCAGTGGTTAGTGTCTGGAGGAAACTTTTTAAAAAAAAACTTTGGTGTTTTTTTTGTTTTGTTTTTTAAGAATTGATACTTTGCCATGAATGCAAAAGCAAGGAAAGGGTCAAACTAGGTAAGGATGCTGCTTTGACAAACAGCTTGCTTACGGCCTTCCATTGATGTTCAATCTAGATGTTTGCTCTAGCTATTAATTTGGCTAGAAACACTTAAGGACAGGAATCTATTATTTTCTTGCTGAAAAAAAAAAAACCACAGGCTAAAGCTTTGTTTTAAAACTGATTGTGGTTGCTAAGTAACAGTCTTCCCTAAATTGAGTATCTTCCTCAATAACTAATCCCAAGTCTTAAAAACTGAGAAATTAAAGACGTGATAAATCTTACTCTGTCCATGTGATTAACAGACATTTTGAGTTAAACTTTAGTCCCATTGCTGTCAGTGGAAAAAGCTTCCACTGGCTCAATGACATGAGTATTTCTCTGCTGATAGCCATCCAGAGCAGAGAAACATACCATAACATACCTATTTGCCAAATTTTGTTCTTTTTAATAAACTGTTTACTAGAATGTTCCATGTTTCCTTGACCTTCTCACATCTGCAGTGGGTTTTTTTTTGGTTTGGTTTGCATTTTTTTCAGGCAGATGAAGAAATATTTAAATATAGGAACGAAACTGGATATTGTCATTAAATCAAAAGAGAACATTTCAGGCTCAGCTAATGATGGCTGCTTCCATTAGTGCATACCTTGTGTTTCCCAATGGGTTATGGATGGATTCCCCAGTGGGTTACACAGGCGTAACACAACTCTGCTTTTTCTTGCAATGCTCTGAGAAGGTTAGGAAAGTAGATTTAGGTGTTAGGTTGAGGACTAGAAGCACATCCTTCTGCTTCACAGCTGGTGCTTAATACTCTAAGTCACAACAGCTCTTGGTCAAGTCAGTAAATCTCTTGCACTGCAGAGATGGCCACAAATGGAATAAGCATGTCAGTGTGGCTCTGCACCTGAGCTGCTGAGCTCTGCCAGAGGAGGTTTATTAGCTCCAGTGATGTGTTGCACTAATGCTTTCAGACCAGTTGATTCACCTGTGTGATACTATGCTGAACAAAGTAAGTAAATGAGTGTGGTCAGGCACTTGCTTGAGTGTTTAAGCCTTACCCACCCATGTTGTAAATATGCCTCCCAGTAATTTTGCTGGTGAACTTAGTTATGCCATGTGGTTTTTGTCCGTTTCATTCTCATTTGAAGATCTTAAAACTGCTGACAGCTTACGGAAGTTGGTAAATATGTAGTCGAAACTGCTTTTACATTTTTCTAGGAGAGTTTGAGGACATGATTAGACCTTGCAAACTGATTTTCTCACAACATTCTCCTAGAGAAGATGACAGCTCATGGCATTGGGCAAGTGTATTCTTCGCTGGGTTAAAAACTGGCTGGTTGGCTGGGCTCAGAGAGTTGGAGTACCTGGAGTTAAATCCACTTGTTGACCCATCACAAGTGGTGTCCTCCAGGACTCAGTTTCACGGCCAGTCTTGTTCAATATCTTTATCAATGATCTAGATGAGGGGATTGGGTGCACCCTCAGCGGATTTGCAGATGACACCAAATTGGGTGGGAATGCCGATCTGCTTGAGGGTAGGAAGGCTCAGCAGAGGGATCTGGACAGGCTGAATTGTTGGGCCGAGGCCAATGGCACGAGGTTTATCAAGGCCAAGTGCTGGGCCCTGCATTTCAGTCACAACAACCCCAGGCAATGTGACAGGTCTGGGGTAGTGTGGCTGGAAAGCTGCCCAGCGGAAAGGGACCTGGCGGTGCTGGTGGACAGCCAACTGAACCTGAGCCAGCAGTGTGCCCAGGTGACCAAGAAGGCCAACAGCATCCTGGCTTGTATCAGAAATTGTGTGGCCTGCAGGAGTTGGGAAGTGATTGTGCCCCTGCACTGGGTACTGGTGAGGCTGCACCTTAAGTAACTAGGTTCAGTTCTGGGCCCCTCACCAAAAGAAGGACATTGAGGTGCTAGAGCGAGTTCAGGAAAGGGCAGCCAAGCTGGTGAAGGGTCTGGAGAACAAGTCCTGTGAAGAGCAGCTGAGGGAACTAGGATTGTTTAGTATGGAGAAGAGGAGTCTGAGGCGAGACCTTTTTGCTCTCTAGAACTACCTCAAGGGAGGTTGTAGTGAGGTGGGTGCCAGCCTCTTCTCTTGAGTAAATAATGACAGTACTAGAGGAGATAGCCTGAAGTTGCACCAAAGGAGGTTTAGATTAGGTATTAGGAAGAATTTATTTACTGAAAGAGTAGTCAGGTGCTGGAATGGGCTGCCCAGGAAGGTATTAAAAAAATGTATAGATGAGGCACTTCAGGACATGCTCTAGTGGGATGGTGAGGTGTTTTCTGTGTTTCGTGGAGTGGGTTTTGGTTTTGGGTTTTTTGTTAGTTTTATTTTTTCGCTTTTTTTCTGAGTTGGCAGTTGGATGCAGTGATCTTAGAGGCCTTTTCCAATCCTAACAATTCTGTGATTCTGTATGATTCTGTGACTTAGAATATGGATTTCTCACTCAAATATGTAGGAAGCCAGTTTCTCAAGTCTCTCAACATGGTTAAATTTCTTCTTTGGTTTTCAAATGTAGTTCTAAGAATAGTACTGATGCTGGCATAAACAAGATTATTATTTTGTGTCTTTGCAACTAGACAATATAGTAAATTTAATATTTTAAGCATACCATTTACCAGCCACTTGGTACTTCAGACATCTGGGCCTAGGGCACTAAGGGAGTTTTTGCCTTTGACATTGAGCTTTTGTGTTTGACCTCCACATGTTGTCCATCTTGTCCTCACTGTGACTTGCATTTAGTGGTGCTCAGCTCCTTTGCACTCATGCTTGAACCCCTAAGAACTCCTGTATCAGACTGGAGACTGGACAGTTAGAGCACATGTCATTGAACAGGAGGTCTGTGTAGAGCGGTGTTCTCAGCTGAAGAGCTCCTGGCTCTTCTGCATTTCCTATGAATATGGGAATAGGTAACCCATGTTTTAGTGGAAAACTCCCAAGTGGGAGAATCCCCGTCCATCTCCCCAAAATAAGGCGTAACACCCAGAACATCACCAGACTCAGGAAAACAGCAAGCTCATAAAACTGCATCGTAAAACAGGGTCTATTAATTATTTTCCTCTCCAGATTTAAGTCATGGAAGGTTGTTTTGTCCTTGTCTATCTAAATGTAAACTCCTTACAGGCAGCTTGGTTTTTGAAATGAGGCAAATCCCGGGTAAAACCAGATCCTCTCTGTCTTCTGCTCAGTAAATGTAGCAAAGTGAGAAAATCCCTCCTGGTAAGTGTAACCCGTGTTGTTCCTTTACAGAGAATTTTTTTTTTGTATGTGTGTTAGGGTCTATTTAAAGAGGTTTTGTGCATTGTGTGTCTTTTGTGAAGTGATTCAAATTGTTCGTAGCAGTAACCAGCCCCGTCATTACTCACTACTCCATGAGTCTTTGTCAACTAAAGCATTTAACTGCCAAAGATTTTCTATTCTCATTCATCAAAAATATCCTCAGATCATCAATTAAAAATATTGATGAGAATTAGACCTAAAGTGATTTTTGAGGAGCCTCACTGTTTAGTTACCCGATTGATTAACATTTTTCCAGTCACTTTATTTTTCAGATGTGCCTGTAAAGTAGCTTTTAATACCTTTAGTGGATATTGCTATTTCATATACTGTCATTTTTAAGCTAGTAAGATTTTAAAATCGAGATGTTACATAGTACTGAGTATTTATTTATTTATTTTTAATCCAAGTACTTTATCAACAGAAATGCTTTTAACATCCAAACTTGTATCCTGTTAAAAAAAGGTTAGCGATACATTTGACAAGCCCTAGTTACCATGGAAGTTGTCGACTGAAATTGTGAAGGTTTTTAGCATCCATTTCTTTGCCGATGATCTCTATTTTTGAATGATCTATTTAGATATCTTAGGAGCCATATCAGGTTACTTAGACTTTAAATCCTTATCAGCCCCATGTCCTCTCCCTTATTTTCAAGGGATTTACTAATAATTAACAAAATCTGGGAAAGTCATGTATCCTTTAAAAAGCAATAAAGTGTATTGTCATTACCTTCTTTTCTCAATATTTATATATTCGTGGCTTTCATCAATCCTTTCAAAGCAATTTTTGATTTTACTGTTTTTTTAACTATCATGATCTTAGCCACATCTTAAACATTAGCCTTTTTGAGGCAACTAGTCATGTGTATTTTGTTCCCAGTTTTCACTAAAACTTCTCTGATACTTCTGTGCTCCCAAAATGCAGTTATGGTGATAACTGTTTAAAGTCTTGGGAAACTGGCTCTTTTAAAAGTTCTTTTTGTATTCTTTAGTGTTTGCTGTACCACATGCTGCTTGAAGGAATTAAGTGCAGCATAATAGCTGTTTTTCAATTTATCCACTAATATTTTAAGTCAGTTTTTAACTCTCCTGTCAGTGAAACTCAATATGACGTTACCTCTGTTGGGTCCTGAGCGTGTTCACTAAACAAATTATTGTGTACTGTTTTAAGAGTCTGTAAATATAAACTGTTTACCAGACTGACATTCAATATAAGAACATTTTTACCCCCTCTTACACATCATGGACTGTTATTAAAGGAATAATTTGCCTGTTTTCTCGCGATACTTGCAATTTGGAAGGAGTGGAGTGGATGACCTCCAGAATCCCATCTTTGATTTTGTGAGTCAGAGCTCTAAAATTCTAAATTATCTACTGGAAAGACAGTGTAGATACCATGACATATCATGTCACTGGTAAACTTCAATTTCAATGTCTTAGTATTGTGATCCATTCCACTGGGTTTCAGTTATGTTTTTGATACTTTGCTTTTTCCTCTATATTTGAGTATCTTCAATTCCTCTTGCCTGTTGCTTAGGCAGATAGTATTCATTGGTGGGCATTTATTTTTTGAAGTATGTTCTTTGAAAGGTTCGATGTGATCGCATTTATGTTGTTTTGAGACTAGTTTACGTAACGGAACGTTTGTGCCATAATTACTCTATTGAATGAAAAACCTTCCTGGCTACCCAGTCATGCTTATTACTTTGGAGAGTGAGAATTTACAAAGGTGTGGCTACCTGAAGCATATCTCTGTCATGACAGACTTTTCAGAACTTCACAAACCAAAGCTTACCTCTCAGTTCCCCACCAAGATTTTAACTCACCCATAGCTAGCCTTACAGATTTCAGAAATTCCTTGTTCTTGAGATAAGAGACATTTATGACACAACTTTCCAGATATTCCCTTCCTTCAACAGCCTAAGGTCTTCCAGGATCAGTGGAAGACAGGTTGGCAAGGCATCAGAGATACCAAAGGAGGTTACAGCCAGAGGAATCACTCTTGATCATCTTCACTCGTTCACTTCTGGAAGAAAGAAAACTGTTCCTGCTTGCAAAATGTCCGGATCGTTCAGATCGTCTCTGTAAGTGTTATCTCCACAAGCAGGCTTTCATAACCTTGCAGTAAATCTGTGTGTTTTGAGCTGAATGGTAGTTCAATTCTTTCCTCCAACTGCTTTTTCCTTCTCTTCAGATGCCTCATTCAGGATATTGATGTAGCTTAGCTCCATCTGTGAAGACACTTTCAGTCAGACAGCTTGCTAATTGACATTGCAACTGGATACATTAATGAAATATGTAACTTCATGATGCATATTGAGTCTTTTGTCGACTACAATTGCAATCCCAGTTTACGTTTTTGCCAACAATATGAACACCTCAACCAATTTTAAAAATTATGAAAGTAATAAATACCTTCATTATTTTTTCCAAACTCATTTGTCACAAATTAGTGATTTGTCTTCAGAAGTGAAATTGCACTTCTTCCTGCATGATTTCCAAAATTACCCTGAGAACGTATAATTTTGTAAAATAGGTAAGAAGAGAAAAACTTTACCAGAAAGAAACAGCCCATCATACGTCAATTATGTTGTTTTCTATTATCTTAGACTTGCTATCTAGATATCTGCTGAATTTAAAACAAACTGTTAAGTGATTTTGGTAAGGGGTTTCCTCTTACTTTCTCAGATTTGTGCTTTCCTTTCTTTTCTGTCATCACATAGCTTTAAACATCTGCTTTTTATGTTTTGATCAAAGCCGGAAAGATCATTGCTTTCATTTGAAAAGAATTAATATAACATGAATCTCTCTTCTCCTTTTTATGATAAGCTTATTTGTGATCTTCTGTAATAATTTACAAAGATGTTTATGAGAACCTGTGTTCATTGGGCATAAAACTGGCTACACTGAAATTCCTGGTTATGGGAGAAAAGAACTTCCTTCTACTTAAAGTACAATGTTGAAATGAAACATTAGTGCAAAGAGGTGTGAAGGTATTGTGTTCTAGAGATCAAGTTATTGTGTTATTATGGTAATAAGAAAACATTTTCATAGGTCATCAAACTTACAAAGAAAAGGATTGATTAAGTTAGGGAACCTTTACAGAAAATTAAGGCTATTTAAAGTATTAATGACAGACTCCTGAAAATAACAAGTGTCTTATTAAGAAAGAAGTTCTGTTGCTAGGAGACAGCAACCACAGTGTCAGAATAATATGCTTTTATTTCATATAAGAAATGCTGGTTAATGCACCTAGTTAGATAATGAGCAAGGATAGCTATGTGATGTAAAAGATTGGATGAAATGCTTTATTTATGAGATGGGAAGCCAATAAAAAGCAAAGGTCTTTAAAGTCTACCTTAATGTAGTGTGCAGCAAGAACAAAGCGGTGACCAAGATCTGTTTGAAGCTTGACTAGAAGTAGGTAGACACCCTCCTCCAAAATTCTCAGATGAAGTAATTCCAGTTTGTAAATAAGAATAAAAGAATAAAGATAATAAACAGCTTTCAAAAATGAAGTGTTTATACAGGTGCTTAATCTTACTGATACAGAATCAAGTTCAGAATGGGAAAGAACGGTATGGTTCATAATGCCATATAATAAACGGATCTGTCTAAAAGCAAAGTTTCTAAAAACACCAAGACATTCGATAGACAAGAATGAGAATCTGTGTTACCAGGAGGAATGCAGGACTGTGTTCTAGGAGGTGCCAGGAATGTTTTGGCTGACACAATGGCTCTTTCCCTTGCAAATAATGTGAATGAACAGCATAAAAATGCTTTCAGATATTTACTTGCATTCAAAGTTTGAATGTCTTCCTCCTCTCCACCTACTTTGAACACCCTTTTTTTAAAAAAAAAAAAAGCTCTGCTGGCAGGATTTTTCATAGAAACGGTAAATGTTAAATATATGTAAGTATTTGTTGGAAATCAGTTTCTCTCTTTCAAATGTAAAATTATGATATAATATTTAACCATTGAAGCAACAGGGAAAAAAAAATAAACAACAAACCCTGATATTTGTAGCCAATGAAAAGTAATAAAAGTGCACATTTTGAATGTAAAAAAAAAAAATTTCAACTTGCTCAGGATCAGACTATATAGACCCAGGTCTGATTTACAGAAATTACTCAATGAATAATGAATATATTTGTGATTTATATGAAAACATAAAAATTGTAAGCTGCTCCTGGTTAATTCACAGAGGGAGGAAACCAACAAAATACAGTGCTTAATTAATTTGAATAATTTATTCCTCTATAAAGTCAGCCATTCAACTTGAAATATATTTCCATCCCACTCCCCAGAGGCTACAACCCAAATTAAGAAGTAGCTAAAGGGGACATGAACATTTTACACGTGATCACGACATCTCTAGAAAATAGACTTGAGACAAATTCTGGTTTGACTTGATTCCCACCTGAGGGGTACACTGAGCATGTCCTGCACTTCCTCTCTGGAACCTGCTAGTAGCAAAAACTGAGAAACTCACCTGTTGTTCAGTGAAACCTTTGGAAACGTTCCTTATGATCTGAGTATGTTTCAGATGGTGCCTCAGAATGGAGTCTTGCTATAATGACATGTATCTTTTTAAAAAGAAATCCAGCTTTTGCCAAAAGTTAAATTAATCCTCAGAGTTGTTTATAGGCCCAGCAGCAACAGGTAACTGTAACAGATAAGAAAAATGCCCTTCACTCTTATACGTGTTCTTAGAGAAGCTCTTGACTACCTCAAAGCTAATCACAGATCTCCCAGTCCTTCATAAAATCCAGTTATGGATATAATTCATACTGAAACAAGGAAATAATTCCAAGTTGTAAACTCAGATGTTTTCTTACATAGGTCTAAAATCATGCCATGATGCTTTTGCCTTGGCCTGTTCTCATTAAGGGTTATCTCATATACAAAGTTATTTATGTCTTTTCAGTCCACTTGGCAAAGAATATATAGCAAGATAAAAAGGCAGCAGTTTCCTATCTGAGTCTGCTTTTCTGTCAGTGCTGTGCTCATGTGCTCTCCTCTCTCTTCCTCTCTCTTCCTCTCTC